>CM041778.1:129160383-129204136 GCA_023374045.1 Limonium bicolor | reverse complement strand
GAACTCCGAATACATTTCATTACATATCGAGTATCAAATACTTCGTGTTTGTTGTACACAAAAAAACAGATATGTCTATTAGATGGCAAACCTTTAAACAAAAGATTATTAAGAAACTAATTCCTTGAACTAACCGGCAAAGTGAGTTTTTATATATATATATGACAAGATATATGTATATCTCTAGAGATACCTAGGTAAATGATTTAAAATTGAACTCATCACTAGAAAATGTATCAGCAAGTCTAATAATCAGTAGCTTTGTAAACTCATCAAATATATTACTATGTAGTATAGTCTTCACAAAAAGGCTGTTTACTTGTTGCAATTGAAACAGAAAGAGTAACCTATTAATTAAAGGATATATTTTTGACTTTCCAGTTTCACATAGTCCTGTGCACAAGTCAGAAATTAAACTTGATTCTTCAATCTTTGTGGTTAAAACATCTACCTCTGTTTCACCTTCGGTCTTAGATGAATCCTTTCTTGTGTAGTGAAATCAGAATGGTAAACCTTTGCTGTCAATCTACATATGTCATTAGCATCAAAAGAATTATGAATTTTTCGGGTCCATGCAACACTTAAAGATAAAGCTCTGTGACATGCTCATTAATAGTATTCAGTTCTTGCATCTAGCCGTCAACAGAAGCAATAAACGAATCACTCGATAATGATGCTCAACAGTTACATTGTCTTTTTAGACGAGAGCGGATGATATCAATATAAAGTTCCATTCATATCAGAGACTAGAATGACATGACTCACAAAAGGAAACCACATCTTCGAACAATGCTTGCCACTTTTCTTCTCTCAAATTTTGAATCATGTCTTCATAGTACAAACAAAAGTCAAAGATTAACAATCTTGTGACTTCAACTGAAGAGCTTGTCAGACCATGTCAGGTATCTACATAATTTCCCTTATCACACGCATTGCAATCCCAAAATCAAATGATAATAATTGCCTCAGACCATTAACTGCATCACTTTTTTAGAAGATGTTGAAATTTTTATGGCAATGTCATCTGACACCACTCTAGTTGGACCAAACAAGTTCATCAAACTACAAATTGATTTACATTGTGAACCCATCTAGTATCTTTGGGTCTTGCAAAGATCTTATCTGATTTGCACCATTCCACTTTTAAGTTCTTCAACTTGCTAGGTGTGAAATTTCAGCAAGCCGGGCAGCTTGTAGTTGATCATTCCACTTGCAAGAAAAACCAATGACATTTCCAAAAGAAATCAAGTATTTGAAAAAGCTATCATGTACCTCAGACGCATTCTTAGGTGCTGCAACTAGAGCCAACTACAATTGATGAGCTTAACAATGTACATAATAAGCATACAACATTTCTTTAAAAACAGAGCATGTAAACCATTCCACTTTCCACGCATATCAGTAGCTCCATCATAACCTTGACTAGAATATCTTGAACATCAAGCCTAAGATATGCCAAACAAGACATTATCTCATTCTTTAAATTAAGGCTAATGTATCTTTGATATGAACTATGTCCAAAAATCTTTCTCTATCATAACTGTTCCGATCAACAAACCTTAAAACAATAGTCACTTGATCCTTTTTGGAATCATCTCTAGCCTCGTCAACTATCAAGCAAACTTTTGCTTCTTTGATCTCATCGCATATTGCTTCTTGCACATTCTAGAAATAACTTGTAAGATATCTTTATGAATGTCTCGTGATGTATACTTTGCATTTTTTGGTGCATTGTCCAATACTACTTCACCAACATCCTTGTTGTAGGATGCAAGAAGTTTGATCAACTCAAGAAAATTACCTTGATTTCTTGAATCTAGTCTTTCATCATGACCTCTGAATGCAAAAGCTTGAAATGTGAGCCTCTTAACTCTCTTAATTGAATTTTTCAGCAGCAATCTTTTACTAATAACTTGATGAGAAGTTTTGCTGTGTATCATCATCTTTATATGACTTGATAGATTCTTCAATATTCATAGCGTCTCAATGAATATTTATGTGCTGACCCAATCTTGCATTCATGGTTGACAAAAGGACAATATATACCACTATTCACTTTCTTCCATTTATTTAATCCTTTTGTAATAAATGTATATGAAATACCCAAGTTTATGAGGAAACCCTAAAGTCCTGGAAACACTAGAAACCCTAATTTGCGGAAGTCCAGAAACGCTAGAAACCCTAGTTCCCAAAAGTCCCGGAAGTCCGGAAAACCCTGGAAATGACCTTGGAAACCCTAGAAAAGCCTTGGAAACTCAATAAAACGCTAGGAAACCCTAGTAACCAGAGGGGGAAAACCTTGGAAAATCCTAATAGCCGGAAATGCCTTCATAGTTAGTTTTACACCTTCATAGCTACTTTTCTCCTTGAGATACACCAAAAACGGCTTGTTAAGCATGAGGTGGTGACCTGGTTGAGTTAAGCAAGAGGTGGTGACCTGGTTGAGTTAAGCAAGAGGTGGTGACCTAGTTAAGGTAAGCACGAGATGTCAATCAAGTAGAGCTAAGCACGAGGTGGAGACCTAGTAGGAAGCAAGCATGAGGTGGTAACCTAGTAAACCTAAGCACGAGGTGTCGGGAAGCACATGGTGTCAAGAAATGATTGGTTAGCATGTTGTACAATAGGAACCACACACCTAAGCAAGCAAGTATGAGGTGTCATGAGGTCATTGGTTAGGTTTTAAGCTAAAGAACAACAACATGTTCCTTATTTACACTTAAAATAACTTATTTCCTTTTATACCCTTAAAAAAGCCTTTAATTGGTTGTAACCAGAAGTGTATTCACTTACATTTACACTTACACATTACTAGGACATGTTACCAAACCAAGCCTAGTAAAAATCGGCCAAGGCAAGGCAAACAAGGCCTTAAGAAAATCGGCCACATTTAATGTCATTAAATGCTTGTCATGATTCATTTTCATCTCATTATGACCCCTGCAGCTGCCGACCTCCCCTAGCATTTCCCAGCCCTTAGATGTGTTCACATTACTTACTCAAATCAAGGGTTAACAGGAGAAGAGGTGGTGTAATGATGTGTCACCTTAATAAAAGCTTACCTTAAGGTTAAGTCATCTTTTATTTGCCTATATAAGAAGATCCAAGACCTGGCCTCATTCCTCACACCATCTAATTTTATAACCTTTTCTAATACAAAGAAACACCAGCCTACAAGTAGAGCAAGTCACCTAGCCAAGAAGTCCAAAACTGAGAACAAGGAGGTGCTAGAACCGAGAAGATGTGAGGGATTTTCAAGGTGTTCTTGGGCGAGTTCTTGGAAGTTATTGGAGTTTCAATTTAGCCTATTAAATTACCTAAGTCTTGGTGAAGAGTTATGGCGAGAAGAAGTCAGGTAGTTCTTGTGTACAACAATTCTTTCCTTAAGTGTCAATTCTGGCGATAGTTTCTGTTTCGGTTTGTTTCGGAAGTTTATGCGGAGAATATCTTCTAACTCTTTTCATGGTTCAAAATTAGACTTCTTTGTGGTGATTTTGATATGTGGTAAAACCGAATAAGGTCTGGGAATCTGGGTGAACAACCCTTGTTAATTCAGTGTCAATTTTGGTGAAATTTGTGCTTTAATTTGAAGCTAATTGTGTGAATAATTTTCGTGAGTAACCTCTGTGTTTTTTGTGATGTAAATGATGAATACTTATCACTCTTCAATACTTCAGTTCGTGGGTGAGTTCACAAGTGAGTTTTGGTAAGTTAAAGGGTGAGATAAAAGCTAAAAACATGCTTTAAGACCTTTCTGGTTTCTATTAAAATTATGAAGATGTTTTCGGTGGTTTCTTAGTTTTATTTCATGGATAATTACTCATAAGATGTTATTGAATTGGTAAAGAGGAAGGTCGAAGTTAAACAGAGGTAAGACCTTAATCATGGAATTGTTTTAAAGGTACTCTAAAGGTGTTTCAACTTGATTATTGTTTGTTTAATGGTGGTTATATGCTTTGATCTGTGTGGTATGTTGTATGGATGTTTTAATAAGGCTAAGGACGTGACTGGACGTCTTAAACACTTGGTAATGACTATGGGACTTGGTATTACAAGTTGAAGAGCCATCGGAGGCCAAACACTGATTTTTTCCCACTATCAATGAATTGTGGGCAAGCCATCATGACTACACTATGGGATGATGACCTATAGGGGTTGTGCACACTTAAGGACATGGGGTGAGGTATAAGAATTGTCCAAAGGGCCGAGGGTCTTAATGCCCTTTGTCGAAAGACCAGTGTGCCCGAGGATTGGTGGAATAATAATAAATGGATAAAAATTGAGGTGGCAATATCTTGATTGATATTTGAGCTATGTTTTGGTAAGGTATCTGGTGGTATGACATGCTATGGTTACTTGTGTGTTATTATGTTGTCTTATAGTGTTTTCATAAAGATAAAATGTATTTTACATGTTATGGCAAGATTACTTAGCTTTGCTGATTTTGGCTTTATGCTCTGTGGTCTTTTCTCTGTGATTGTATGATTGACCACTGCTAACAGGAAAATTTGTAAGGGTAAAACTATGTACAAAAGAATAAAATAAGGAAAGAAATATAAAATAAACCCTACAACTCTATACAGGTAGCCAACAAAACCCGGCCAGAGTATAGCGTGAATATATTACGACCGAGAGTATCGAACCCAAGGGACTTATAGAAAACTAGTCCTAATCCTGGTAATTACCTATTCTATAATAAGAGGGGGAATGTAAATGACAAATAATTAACTAAAATCCTAATTAAATGCGAGGTTTGGGATTACATCAACCCAAGTACCAATATGATCACGCAATGCAACTTCAAGACTCGAACTTAACCAACCAACATGAATGCGCCAGACATCCTGCCGAACACCAGATGCACGGCATATTCAAAGACGTTGAATGTGCCAGACACAGAAGACCCGGCAGTGCACCCGACACATTCAATTGTAAATGCCACTCTCTTGCTCCGAGTAGGAATACAAGAAACTCATCACCTATTAACAAATCGAGCAAATCATGCCACGAAATGAACAAGGTAATGGGGGAAGATGGATTAATTCGAAATCTTAAGTCTTGCTCCCGCTGAGGCGCAGAAGACAACGTTAAAGACCACTACGATTTGTCTAACCTATCATACTCTTGGACTTTCTTCCTTGAATAGAATTTTCATAAAGAGAATGAGTGATCAACTAATTCACTTGCCATAAGAACCAAAATCTTAATGAACGCTTGAAATTGTATTAAAATAATCATAGTGTTACAAGGAAAGAACTCATCCCTAACCAATAACTAGCAAGGATTCCTACTTCACCATCCACTCAAATAAAGAAGAAATATTTAAGGGAGAAGGAGATTGGTCATAGCCTTAACCCTGACAAAGATCTTCTCTTCTTCTTCGTGGATGGATCCGTAGAAACGCCTTGGACACCAACAATGGAATGTGGGCGGAAATGAAGTGTGAATGGCGTGTTTGTGGTATGTTGAAGTGTGTGAATTGATGCAGGCTCTCAGCCTATTTATAAGCCTCAATCGTGCCTTTGCCGGGCGTCGTGCCGGATCATTAGTAGCCGACACATGTGAAAAACGTGTCAACTGCTCAACGATCAAAACCGCCAAGTCTGTGCGAAACGGTGCATATGCCGGACAGGAGATGTCCGACATCATACCCGGAACCAGCCAAAATCAACGGTCAATAACTGCCATCGTTTGGTCAACCGTGGCGACTCTTCACTTATGTCGGATGGAATGTACCCGGCATTGTGTCCGGCAAAGCCTCTTTTCTGCTCTATGCTTGTGCCGTGCAGGAATCATCCGGCATCGAGTCCGGACATCAATGATCTTTTGGCTAGAAACTTGTTCCTTGCACAAAAAACATATAAAAACATAAGACTGAACAAATAATATACTTTAATACATAATATAGCACAAATAACATATATATAACCTTATTTAGATAAATATAATCCTAAATCTAGCACATAAAATATGAAGTCTGCGGCTTATCAAGGCCCTACACTTACCTTTTGCTAGTCCTCAAGCAAAACTAGATTAGAAAGGTTGCTTATGCACAAAACAGATAGACTTTAGAATGACAATTAGATAAGTATTCCTAACTACCTGACTCTATTTCACAAGTATCACTTAATCTTCCTTATCCATCAAAACATACTAATGGGTATAAAAATAAAGAATTTCAAAACCGATCAAAAACTTTTGGGCTATTTTACATAAGGGATTCTGTAATCTCTCCTTTTTCCAGTTTCCATCATTCAACTCTATTTTTCAAGAGTTTCTGAATGTGGCCAAGACACTCATCAGTGGTTTTTATGGTTCAGCCCTATTTTGCAAGGGTTTCTGAATCAACCATGATTTTTTTGCATTGAAGAACAGGGAATTTAGGAGCAAAACAAAAGGAAAAACTCCCGTTTCTTGCTTTTATTCTGAGGCATTTTTTGCAACCTCGAGGAATATAATGCTTTTCCTTGGGAAGAAGATTTTTTTTCTTTCTTTTTTTTTTTTTTTTCTTCTTCTTCTCTTTTTCACCAAGCCCTTTTTAAGATTTTCACCCAAAAAACTTTTCACAGTTTGAAAAAGGAAAGAAACTAATACCCAGAAGTAAATAAAGGAAAGAATTAGGAAAAAGATCATATACTCGTTAAATAAAGAGAATCAAGAAGTTAAAAACAAGAATCTACAAGTCATTAAAAAGATTACCTCTTGAGAGAACAAGCATTTATTCATTCTTAATCTCATCCCAATCAAAAACATGCAAAAAGTTTAGTAAAACATTGATGAAACTCACAACTTATGCATATTATTAAAAACAAAAACTGTTTTTTTAATTTTTAAGGGGGATCTCTGCCCTACACTTGGCAGGAACACTGTCCACAGTGTTCAAAATAAAAAGAAAAATTACCATTTTTTTAATGAAACTAAAAACAACTTAATATGAACTAAAGAAAAAGAAGACAACTAAAAGAAACAAAATCAATTAAAGGAGAGAAATAAAGATAGAGGGACTCCCCTGTGGTGAGAAATGCGTGAGGAGGACCCGCCCTACACTTAGCCTTTTGGCTACTTGGCAGTATCTGAGATCTTGGACAAGATAGTGACCGAATTCACATGCTCCCTCAGATTGGTTTGAGTTTGAGATGGGAAATGACCTTGTTGTCGTGGTTGTGCCAGAAGTTGCTGCAACTGCAACGCTTTATGCTCCTTGCGAATGGTCGAGATCTCGTTGTGAGCGTCTTGGGTCTTGTTCATCAGGACTGACATCATGTCTCGCAATTCAGCCATTTCAGCCCCTGATGACGACGTAGGATGGGATGGTCGGTATTGCCTCTGACCTCCCTGGTAGCCAGCTTGACTTTGGAAGTTGTGAGGGGGTTGGTTCCCCTGTTGCCATGGCTGCCTGTACCCTTGATTGCTCACATAGTTGACTTCCTCAACATTTTGAAAGTCTGGAATTTCAGGGCCCGACGTGTGGTCGTGCAATAACCACATTCACTTGCTGAGGAAGATTATTCATTGCAATTTGCTCAACCACCTTCTGTAGAGCACTAACCTTCGTGGACGTTTGAGCATTGCTCTCCAACAAATGCTCTTGACTTTGCATCAGTTTTTCAAATTTGGCATCTCCCTCACTCACTTGATGTAAACTAGCGGTACCGCCCTTGGTTCCACCTGTGGCCCAATCTCTAATCTCTTCGCAAAGAGATTCAATTCCACTAAGGAATTGGTCACCAGGCTTTTTCAGTATGTCTGCACCAAGGGAGGATAGGATCATCGTCTTGCATTGGTTGACCAATCCTTTGTAGAACAACTGAGATAGTTGTTCCTTGGTGAGGTCGTGGTGAGGACACGTACGCAGCAACCCCTTGAATATGTCCCAAGTTTCACAGATGTTCTCCGAGCCAGGTTGTCTGAAGTTGTATATCTCGGCGATCATCTCCAGGGTGCGACTTGGAGGCAGGAACTTGTCATAGAACTTGGTTGTCATGTCCTCCCAAGTGGAAATAGTACTGGGGGTCAGACTATGGTACCACTTGCTGGTGTTTCTCGTAAGGCTATGGGGAAAGAGGGAAAGTCTGGCGTATTGGAGGACATTATTTGTGGAGGTTAGGCTGTTTGTGTGTTGTAGGAATTTGGTAATGTAGAGCAAGGCATCGTCCGGATTTGACCCATCAAACATACCCAACTCCTTGATACATCGGATTTGATGATATGGCTTGAGCTTTTGCCATTCATCATACTCATTTTGTGCAAGGAGAGGGAGGTCGATTGCTGGCTTTGGCCTTGGTTGGAAGGCCTATCTATGTTGCAGACGGTTGGTGCTGCCATTTGTGTAGGATGTACGCTTTGTAGGTTTCGTTGTTGCCTTAAGGTACGAAGCAAGGTTCTCTCGATTTCAGGATCAAAGTTGAATAAATTCTCTAGAAGACTGTTTGATCGGAGATGCATTCACCAAGATAACTTCAGGAGGAGCAAGAGAAAAATGTTATAATACTTTGTAATAATAAATAATAAGACAATTACATAATTCATATTACGAAAAAAGAAAAAAACAGAATTTGATTAGGCCGGGTACTGTGCCGGGTGTATCGTGTCCGGCGTTGGACTTCCTTCAACTAGGTCGGATGTATCATACCCGGCATTAGGCCCGGCCCATTCAATCCGAGAGTAAAATAAACGGATTAAAGCATAGGGAGTATTAAAAGGGAGAGATAAAACGAATGGCGCAAAAAAAAACAAAGACAGATATAAAGAACTTTAACATTTACGAAAATAATTAAAATTGAAAATAATTTGAACGTGCCGAACATGGTGCCGGGTGTTGTGTATCCGGCAATGGACTTCCTCCACTAATGTCGGGTTGAATTTACCCGGCATATTGCCCGGCGTTTTCAAACTTGAAAAAGAAAAATAAATAAACGGGAAAGAGAAAGGAAAGTTAACATAACAGAGCAAAGGGAGGAATATTTACAAACAAATCAAAAATTCGAAGAAAGAAAAAAATGTAAAATAAAAGTTGAGATTGAATGCCGGATTGTGTGTCGGATGGATCTTATCCGGCATAGGACTTCCTCCAATTTTGCCGGACGTAGGAGACCCGGCATGTTCAACCAAACAAAAATATGGATAATTTTAAATCAAATAATCAAAGAATAAAGAATAACGAACAAAGAATAGGGCGTTTTACCGAATTTAGGACTTAGACATTCCAAGTCCCCGGCAACGGCGCCATTTTGCTAACAGGAAAATTTGTAAGGGTAAAACTATGTACAAAAGAATAAAATAAGGAAAGAAATATAAAATAAACCCTACAACTCTATACGGGTAGCAAACAAAACTCGGTCGGAGTATAGCGTGAATATATTACAACCGAGAATATCGAACCCAAGGGACTTATAGAAAACTAGTCATAATCCCGGTAATTACCTATTCTATAATAAGAGGGGGGAATGTAAATGACAAATAATTAACTAAAATCCTAACTAAATGCGAGGTTTGAGATTACATCAACCCAAGTACCAATATGATCACCCAATGCAACTTCAAGACTCGAACTTAACCAGCAAACATGAATGCGCTGGACATCCTGCCGGACACCAGATGCACGGCATATTCAAAGACGTTGAATGTGCCAGACATAGAAGACCCGGCAGTGCACCTGACACGTTCAATTGTAAATGCCACTCTCTTGCTCCGAGTAGGAATACAAGAAACTCATCACTATTAACAAATCGAGCAAATCATGCCACGAATAAACAAGGTAGTGGGGGAAGATGGATTAATTCGAAATCTTAAGTCTTGCTCCCGCTGAGGCGTAGAAGACAACGTTAAAGACCACTAAGATTTGTCTAACCTATTATACTCTTGGACTTTTCTTCCTTGAATAGAATTTGCATAAAGAGAATGAGTGATCAACTAATTCACTTGCCATAAGAACCAAAATCTTAATGAACGCTTGAAATTGTATTAAAATAATCATAGTGTTACAAGGAAAGAACCCATCCCTAACCAAAAACTAGCAAGGATTCCTACTTCACCATCCACTCAAATAAAGAAGAAATACATAAGGGAGAAGGAGATTGGTCATAGCCTTAACCCTGACAAAGATCTTCTCTTCTTCTTCGTGGATGGATCCGTAGAAACGCCTTGGACACCAACAATGGAATGTGGGCGGAAATGAAGTGTGAATGGCATGTTTGTGGTATGTTGAAGTGTGTGAATTGATGCAGGCTCTCGGCCTATTTATAAGCCTCAATCGTGCCTTTGTCGGGCGTCGTGCCGGATCATTAGTAGCCGGCACATGTGAAAAACGTGTCAACTGCTCAACGGTCGAAACCGCCAAGTCTACGCGAAATAGTGCATATGCCGGACAAGAGATGTCCGGCATCATACTCGGCACCAGCCAAATTACCAACGGTCAATAACTGCCATCGTTTGGTCAACCTTGGTGACTCTTCACTTATGCCGGATGGGATGTACCCGACATTGTGTCCGACAAAGCCTCTTTTCTGCTCTATGCTTGTGTCGTGCAGGAATCATCCGGCATCAAGTCCGGCATCAATGGTCTTTTGGCTAGAAACTTGTTCCTTGCACAGAAAACATATAAAAACATAAGACTGAACAAATAATATACTTTAATACATAATATAACACAAATAACATATATATAACCTTATTTAGATAAATATAATCCTAAATCTAGCACATAAAATATGATAAGTCTGCGGCTTATCAACCACATACAAAAAAAGATGATGTTTCTCTCTAGTCAAGAATTTACACGGGAGTGTGGAGCTAGAGCGGACTAGAGTCGGAAGTTTGAAGGCGATGTAGTTATTTCAAATAAAGTTCAGATGTAATAGGTTTAAACACTTTTGTATAAGCTAATAAAGATGGTGTAAGTTAATGCCTAGTTTTGAAAGATGGTAGTCGACCCACTTCCTATGAAGCATCTTTTACCTCATAATACGCCACCAAAAGAATCTTTTAAACAGAACTGCTTGAAACTTCTATTGACGACAACAAACCATAATATGGATAATTTATTTTCGAAGTTGATAAGGCTCAAGTTTTATGTAAGCTCGTCTTATCTCATCTCGTTGGTTAATAGGATAATCATAAATTGAAGGTGTAAGTCACGATCATAATCAAGGAATCAATGTTGAACTTCTCAGGTTGTGACAAATCAAAACTTTCACATCGAGCTGACTTGAAAGGTGTCTCTCCCTCATGAAAAGATTAGCTAGGAGGATTAGATGTTTCATTTGGCTTATCATCGTATCGTGATTGTCGTGTCTCAGTTACAAGACTTCTGTTGGCTTAAAAATGTATCTATTTTTCTTACTTTCTTCATAGTAAATCTGAAAAGTACATAAACATAAACAATGTTAGTTAAACAATAACAAAATATGTAATTTTCACAAGGATAATACTTATTATTTAAACATACTAGGGAAGTATCTTTTTTTTTGGTACGCACGCTCGAGCAATTATTTGTGATAATGATAAGTCGATAACTACATAATCAAAATTGAGAAATTTAAAAAAGGGAAATTTCATGAAATGCCAATAACAAAAAAAGTCGTGAAATGCCACTATATTTCTGAAAAGTCCATGAAATGCCACTATAGATGAAAAAAAGACAAAAATACTCCTACTAGTTAACAAAGTACTTTAAATTTCACAATATGACCCTAAGTGTTAAAAATTAACAAAAATATCAAAATACAATAAAAATATAAAAAATTAAAAAAAAATTATAAAAATTTATAAAAAATAAAAAAATAAAAATATCATTAAATATTAGAAAATAAATATTTCCTTTTTAAAATTTATTCAATACAAAAGAATATTGAGTTCTAATCAAATAATTTATACCAATTTTCTACCAATATAATGTCATAATTATACCAAATTACCATAATTTTTATCATACATTTTAATTGTTATTTTCTATCAATTTAGGTTATTTATTTCTTCAAAGTAAATGCTTTTTTATATTGCTGATAAATGTTAAAAACTAAAATTTCTAAATATAATAATTATTGGAAATAGAGCGAATGAGATATATATATTATATATATATATATATATATTTATATTATTCTCAGTCGCTCTATTTCCAATAAATTATTATATTTAGAAATTTTAGTTTTAACATTTATCAGCAATATAAAAAAGCATTTACTTTGAAGAAATAAATAACCTAAATTGATAGAAAATAACAATTAAAAATGTATGATAAAAATTATGGTAATTTGGTATAAATTATGACATTATTGGTAGAAAAATTGGTATAAATTATTTGATTAGAACTCAATATCTTTTGTATTGAATAAATTTTAAAAAAGGAAATATTTATTTTTAATATTTAATGATATTTTTATTTTTTTTATTTTTATAAATTTTTATAATTTTTTAATTTTTTATATTTTTATTGTATTTTGATATTTTTGTTAATTTTTAACACTTAGGGTCATATGTGAAATTTAAAAGTACTTTGTTAACTAGTAGGAGTATTTTGTCTTTTTTTCATCTATAGTGGCATTTCATGGACTTTTCAGAAAATATAGTGGCATTTCACGACTTTTTTTGTTATTGGCATTTCATGAAATTTCCCTTTTTTAAATTTCTCAATTTTGATTATGTAGTTATCGACTTATCATTATCACAAATAATTGCTCGAGCGTGCGTACCAAAAAAAAAAGATACTTCCCTAGTATGTTTAAATAATAAGTACTATTATCCTTGTGAAAATTACATATTTTGTTATTGTTTAACTAACATTGTTTATGTTTATGTACTTTTCAGATTTACTATGAAGAAAGTAAGAAAAATAGATACATTTTTAAGCCAACAGAAGTCTTGTAACTGAGACACGACAATCACGATACGATGATAAGCCAAATGAAACATCTAATCCTCTCTAGCTAATCTTTTATGAGGGAGAGACACCTTTCAAGTCAGCTCGATGTGAAAGTTTTGATTTGTCACAACCTGAGAAGTTCAACATTGATTCCTTGATTAGTGATCGTGACTTACAACCTTCAATTTATGATTATCCTATTAACCAACGAGATGAGATAAGACGAGCTTACATAAAACTTGAGCTTATCAACTTCGAAAATAAAATTATCCATATTATGGTTGTTGGTCGTCAATAGAAGTTTCAAGCAGTTCTGTTTAAAAGATTCTTTTGGTTGGCGTATTATGAGGTAAAAGATGCTTCATAGGAAGTGGGTCGACTACATCTTTCAAAACTAGGCATTAACTTACACCATCTTTATTAGCTATACAAAGTGTTTAAACCTATTACATCTGAACTTTATTTGAAATAACTACATCGCCTTCAAACTTCCGACTCTAGTCCGCTCTAGCTCCACACCCGTGTAAATTCTTGACTAGAGAGAAACATCATCTTTTTTGTATGTGGTTGATAAGCCGCAGACTTATCATATTTTATGTGCTAGATTTAGGATTATATTTATCTAAATAAGGTTATATATATGTTATTTGTGTTATATTATGTATTAAAGTATATTATTTGTTCAGTCTTATGTTTTTATATGTTTTCTGTGCAAGGAACAAGTTTCTAGCCAAAAGACCATTGATGCCGGACTTGATGCCGGATGATTCCTGCACGACAAAGCATAGAGCAGAAAAAGAGGCTTTGTCGGACACAATGTCGGGTACATCCCATCCGGCATAAGTGAAGAGTCACCAAGG
This sequence comes from Limonium bicolor, assembly GCA_023374045.1. Taxonomy (NCBI): domain Eukaryota; kingdom Viridiplantae; phylum Streptophyta; class Magnoliopsida; order Caryophyllales; family Plumbaginaceae; genus Limonium; species Limonium bicolor. The sequence goes on along the minus strand of CM041778.1, from coordinate 129,190,417 downwards.
TTGACCAAACGATGGCAGTTATTGACCGTTGGTAATTTGGCTGGTGCCGAGTATGATGCCGGACATCTCCTGTCCGGCATATGCACTGTTTTGCGTAGACTTGGCGGTTTCGACCGTTGAGCAGTTGACACGTTTTTCACATGTGCCGGCTACTAATGATCCGGCACGACGCCCGACAAAGGCACGATTGAGGCTTATAAATAGGCCGAGAGCCTGCATCAATTCACACACTTCAACATACCACAAACATGCCATTCACACTTCATTTCCGCCTACATTCCATTGTTGGTGTCCAAGGCGTTTCTACGGATCCATCCACGAAGAAGAAGAGAAGATCTTTGTCAGGGTTAAGGCTATGACCAATCTCCTTCTCCCTTATGTATTTCTTCTTTATTTGAGTGGATGGTGAAGATGGTGAAGTAGGTCCTTGCTAGTTTTTGGTTAGGGATGGGTTCTTTCCTTGTAACACTATGATTATTTTAATACAATTTCAAGCGTTCATTAAGATTTTGGTTCTTATGGCAAGTGAATTAGTTGATCACTCATTCTCTTTATGCAAATTCTATTCAAGGAAGAAAAGTCCAAGAGTATAATAGGTTAGACAAATCTTAGTGGTCTTTAACGTTGTCTTCTACGCCTCAGCGGGAGCAAGACTTAAGATTTCGAATTAATCCATCTTCCCCCACTACCTTGTTTATTTCGTGGCATGATTTGCTCGATTTGTTAATAGGTGATGAGTTTCTTGTATTCCTACTCGGAGCAAGAGAGTGGCATTTACAATTGAACGTGTCAGGTGCACTGCCGGGTCTTCTATGTCTGGCACATTCAACGTCTTTGAATATGCCGTGCATCTGGTGTCCGGCAGGATGTCCAGCGCATTCATGTTTGCTGGTTAAGTTCGAGTCTTGAAGTTGCATTGGGTGATCATATTGGTACTTGGGTTGATGTAATCTCAAACCTCGCATTTAGTTAGGATTTTAGTTAATTATTTGTCATTTACATTCCCCCCTCTTATTATAGAATAGGTAATTACCGGGATTATGACTAGTTTTCTATAAGTCCCTTGGGTTCGATATTCTCGGTTGTAATATATTCACGCTATACTCCGACCGAGTTTTGTTTGCTACCCGTATAGAGTTGTAGGGTTTATTTTATATTTCTTTCCTTATTTTATTCTTTTGTACATAGTTTTACCCTTACAAATTTTCCTGTTAGCAAAATGGCGCCGTTGCCGGGGACTTGGAATTAGTCTAAGTCCTAAATTCGGTAAAACGCCCTATTCTTTGTTCGTTATTCTTTATTCTTTGATTATTTGATTTAAAATTATCCATATTTTTGTTTGGTTGAACATGCCGGGTCTCCTACGTCCGGCAAAATTGGAGGAAGTCCTATGCCGGATAAGATCCATCCGACACACAATCCGGCATTCAATCTCAACTTTTATTTTACATTTTTTTCTTTCTTCGAATTTTTGATTTGTTTGTAAATATTCCCCCTTTGCTCTGTTATGTTAACTTTCCTTTCTTTTCCCGTTTATTTATTTTTCTTTTTCAAGTTTGAAAACGCCGGGCAATATGCCGGGTAAATTCAACCCGACATTAGTGGAGGAAGTCCATTGCCGGATACACAACACCCGGCACCATGTTCGGCACGTTCAAATTATTTTCAATTTTAATTATTTTCGTAAATGTTAAAGTTCTTTATAATCTGTCTTTGTTTTTTTTTGCGCCATTCGTTTTATCTCTCCCTTTTAATACTCCTATGCTTTAATCCGTTTATTTTACTCTCGGATTGAATGGGCCGGGCCTAATGCCGGGTATGATACATCCGACCTAGTTGAAGGAAGTCCAACGCCGGACACGATACACCCGGCACAGTACCCGGCCTAATCAAATTCTGTTTTTTCTTTTTTTTCGTAATATGAATTATGTAATTGTCTTATATTTATTATTACAAAGTATTATAACATTTTTCTCTTGCTCCTCCTGAAGTTATCTTGGTGAATGCATCTCCGATCAAACAGTCTTCTAGAGAATTTATTCAACTTTGATCCTGAAATCGAGAGAACCTTGCTTCGTACCTTAAGGCAACAACGAAACCTACAAAGCGTACATCCTACACAAATGGCAGCACCAACCGTCTGCAACATAGATAGGCCTTCCAACCAAGGCCAAAGCCAGCAATCGACCTCCCTCTCCTTGCACAAAATGAGTATGATGAATGGCAAAAGCTCAAGCCATATCATCAAATCCGATGTATCAAGGAGTTGGGTATGTTTGATGGGTCAAATCCGGACGATGCCTTGCTCTACATTACCAAATTCCTACAACACACAAACAGCCTAACCTCCACAAATAATGTCCTCCAATACGCCAGACTTTCCCTCTTTCCCCATAGCCTTACGAGAAACACCAGCAAGTGGTACCATAGTCTGACCCCCAGTACTATTTCCACTTGGGAGGACATGACAACCAAGTTCTATGACAAGTTCCTGCCTCCAAGTCGCACCCTGGAGATGATCGCCGAGATATACAACTTCAGACAACCTGGCTCGGAGAACATCTGTGAAACTTGGGACATATTCAAGGGGTTGCTGCGTACGTGTCCTCACCACGACCTCACCAAGGAACAACTATCTCAGTTGTTCTACAAAGGATTGGTCAACCAATGCAAGACGATGATCCTATCCTCCCTTGGTGCAGACATACTGAAAAAGCCTGGTGACCAATTCCTTAGTGGAATTGCTCTTTGCGAAGAGATTAGAGATTGGGCCACAGGTGGAACCAAGGGCGGTACCGCTAGTTTACATCAAGTGAGTGAGGGAGATGCCAAATTTGAAAAACTGATGCAAAGTCAAGAGCATTTGTTGGAGAGCAATGCTCAAACGTCCACGAAGGTTAGTGCTCTACAGAAGGTGGTTGAGCAAATTGCAATGAATAATCTTCCTCAGCAAGTGAATGTGGTTATTGCACGACCACACGTCGGGCCCTGAAATTCCAGACTTTCAAAATGTTGAGGAAGTCAACTATGTGAGCAATCAAGGGTACAGGCAGCCATGGCAACAGGGGAACCAACCCCCTCACAACTTCCAAAGTCAAGCTGGCTACCAGGGAGGTCAGAGGCAATACCGACCATCCCATCCTACGTCGTCATCAGGGGCTGAAATGGCTGAATTGCGAGACATGATGTCAGTCCTGATGAACAAGACCCAAGACGCTCACAACGAGATCTCGACCATTCGCAAGGAGCATAAAGCGTTGCAGTTGCAGCAACTTCTGGCACAACCACGACAACAAGGTCATTTCCCATCTCAAACTCAAACCAATCTGAGGGAGCATGTGAATTCGGTCACTATCTTGTCCAAGATCTCAGATACTGCCAAGTAGCCAAAAGGCTAAGTGTAGGGCGGGTCCTCCTCACGCATTTCTCACCACAGGGGAGTCCCTCTATCTTTATTTCTCTCCTTTAATTGATTTTGTTTCTTTTAGTTGTCTTCTTTTTCTTTAGTTCATATTAAGTTGTTTTTAGTTTCATTAAAAAAATGGTAATTTTTCTTTTTATTTTGAACACTGTGGACAGTGTTCCTGCCAAGTGTAGGGCAGAGATCCCCCTTAAAAATTAAAAAAACAGTTTTGTTTTTAATAATATGCATAAGTTGTGAGTTTCATCAATGTTTTACTAAACTTTTTGCATGTTTTTGATTGGGATGAGATTAAGAATGAATAAATGCTTGTTCTCTCAAGAGGTAATCTTTTTAATGACTTGTAGATTCTTGTTTTTAACTTCTTGATTCTCTTTATTTAACACGAGTATATGATCTTTTTCCTAATTCTTTCCTTTATTTACTTCTGGGTATTAGTTTCTTTCCTTTTTCAAACTGTGAAAAGTTTTTTGGGTGAAAATCTTAAAAAGGGCTTGGTGAAAAAGAGAAAGAAGAAGAAAAAGAAAAAGAAAAAAAGAAAGAAAAAAAATCTTCTTCCCAAGGAAAAGCATTATATTCCTCGAGGTTGCAAAAAATGCCTCAGAATAAAAGCAAGAAACGAGAGTTTTTCCTTTTGTTTTGCTCCTAAATTCCCTGTTCTTCAATGCAAAAAAATCATGGTTGATTCAGAAACCCTTGCAAAATAGGGCTGAACCATAAAAACCACTGATGAGTGTCTTGGCCACATTCAGAAACTCTTGAAAAATAGAGTTGAATGATGGAAACTGGAAAAAGGAGAGATTACAGAATCCCTTATGTAAAATATCCCAAAAGTTTTTGATCGGTTTTGAAATTCTTTATTTTTATACCCATTAGTATGTTTTGATGGATAAGGAAGATTAAGCGATACTTGTGAAATAGAGTCAGGTAGTTAGGAATACTTATCTAATTGTCATTCTAAAGTCTATCTGTTTTGTGCATAAGCAATTACTCCTTTCTAATCTAGTTTTGCTTGAGGACTAGCAAAAGGTAAGTGTAGGGCCTTGATAAGCCGCAGACTTATCATATTTTATGTGCTAGATTTAGGATTATATTTATCTAAATAAGGTTATATATATGTTATTTGTGCTATATTATGTATTAAAGTATATTATTTGTTCAGTCTTATGTTTTTATATGTTTTTTGTGCAAGGAACAAGTTTCTAGCCAAAAGATCATTGATCGGACTCGATGCCGGATGATTCCTGCACGGCACAAGCATAGAGCAGAAAAGAGGCTTTGCCGGACACGATGTCGGGTACATTCCATCCGGCATAAGTGAAGAGTCGCCACGGTTGACCAAACGATGGCAGTTATTGACCGTTGATAATTTGGCTGGTTCCGGGTATGATGTCGGACATCTCCTGTCCGGCATATGCACCGTTTCGCACAGACTTGGCGGTTTTGATCGTTGAGCAGTTGACACGTTTTTCACATGTGTCGGCTACTAATGATCCGGCACGACGCCCGGCAAAGGCACGATTGAGGCTTATAAATAGGCTGAGAGCCTGCATCAATTCACACACTTCAACATACCACAAACACGCCATTCACACTTCATTTCCGCCCACATTCCATTGTTGGTGTCCAAGGCGTTTCTACGGATCCATCCACGAAGAAGAAGAGAAGATCTTTGTCAGGGTTAAGGCTATGACCAATCTCCTTCTCCCTTAAATATTTCTTCTTTATTTGAGTGGATGGTGAAGTAGGAATCCTTGCTAGTTATTGGTTAGGGATGAGTTCTTTCCTTGTAACACTATGATTATTTTAATACAATTTCAAGCGTTCATTAAGATTTTGGTTCTTATGGCAAGTGAATTAGTTGATCACTCATTCTCTTTATGAAAATTCTATTCAAGGAAGAAAAGTCCAAGAGTATGATAGGTTAGACAAATCGTAGTGGTCTTTAACGTTGTCTTCTGCGCCTCAGCGGGAGCAAGACTTAAGATTTCGAATTAATCCATCTTCCCCCATTACCTTGTTCATTTCGTGGCATGATTTGCTCGATTTGTTAATAGGTGATGAGTTTCTTGTATTCCTACTCGGAGCAAGAGAGTGGCATTTACAATTGAATGTGTCGGGTGCACTGCCGGGTCTTCTGTGTCTGGCACATTCAACGTCTTTGAATATGCCGTGCATCTGGTGTTCGGCAGGATGTCTGGCGCATTCATGTTGGTTGGTTAAGTTCGAGTCTTGAAGTTGCATTGCGTGATCATATTGGTACTTGGGTTGATGTAATCCCAAACCTCGCATTTAATTAGGATTTTAGTTAATTATTTGTCATTTACATTCCCCCTCTTATTATAGAATAGGTAATTACCAGGATTAGGACTAGTTTTCTATAAGTCCCTTGGGTTCGATACTCTCGGTCGTAATATATTCACGCTATACTCTGGCCGGGTTTTGTTGGCTACCTGTATAGAGTTGTAGGGTTTATTTTATATTTCTTTCCTTATTTTATTCTTTTGTACATAGTTTTACCCTTACAAATTTTCCTGTTAGCAGTGGTCAATCATACAATCACAGAGAAAAGACCACAGAGCATAAAGCCAAAATCAGCAAAGCTAAGTAATTCTTGCCATAACATGTAAAATACATTTTATCTTTATGAAAACACTATAAGACAACATAATAACACACAAGTAACCATAGCATGTTATACCACCAGACACCTTACCAAAACATAGCTCAAATATCAATCAAGATATTGCCACCTCAATTTTTATCCATTTATTATTATTCCACCAATCCTCGGGCACACCGGTCTTTCGACAAAGGGCATTAAGACCCTCGGCCCTTTGGACAATTCTTATACCTCACCCCATGTCCTTAAGTGTGCACAACCCCTATAGGTCATCATCCCATAGAGTAGTCATGATGGCTTGCCCACAATTCATTGATAGTGGGAAAAAATCAGTGTTTGGCCTCTGATGGCTCTTCAACTTGTAATACCAAGTCCCATAGTCATTACCAAGTGTTTAAGACGTCCAGTCACGTCCTTAGCCTTATTAAAACATCCATACAACATACCACACAGATCAAAGCATATAACCACCATTAAAAAACAATAATCAAGTTGAAACACCTTTAGAGTACCTTTAAAACAATTCCATGATTAAGGTCTTACCTCTGTTTAACTTCGACCTTCCTCTTTACCAATTCAATAACATCTTATGAGTAATTATCCATGAAATAAAACTAAGAAACCACCGAAAACATCTTCATAATTTTAATAGAAACCAGAAAGGTCTTAAAGCATGTTTTTAGCTTTTATCTCACCCTTTAACTTACCAAAACTCACTTGTGAACTCACCCACGAACTGAAGTATTGAAGAGTGATAAGTATTCATCATTTACATCACAAAAAACACAGAGGTTACTCACGAAAATTCACACAATTAGCTTCAAATTAAAGCACAAATTTCACCAAAATTGACACTGAATTAACAAGGGTTGTTCACCCAGATTCCCAGACCTTATTCGGTTTTACCACATATCAAAATCACCACAAAGAAGTCTAATTTTGAACCATGAAAAGAGTTAGAAGATATTCTCCGCATAAACTTCCGAAACAAACCGAAACAGAAACTATCGCCAGAATTGACACTTAAGGAAAGAATTGTTGTACACAAGAACTACCTGACTTCTTCTCGCCATAACTCTTCACCAAGACTTAGGTAATTTAATAGGCTAAATTGAAACTCCAATAACTTCCAAGAACTCGCCCAAGAACACCTTGAAAATCCCTCACATCTTCTCGGTTCTAGCACCTCCTTGTTCTCAGTTTTGGACTTCTTGGCTAGGTGACTTGCTCTACTTGTAGGCTGGTGTTTCTTTGTATTAGAAAAGGTTATAAAATTAGATGGTGTGAGGAATGAGGCCAGGTCTTGGATCTTCTTATATAGGCAAATAAAAGATGACTTAACCTTAAGGTAAGCTTTTATTAAGGTGACACATCATTACACCACCTCTTCTCCTGTTAACCCTTGATTTGAGTAAGTAATGTGAACACATCTAAGGGCTGGGAAATGCTAGGGGAGGTCGGCAGCTGCAGGGGTCATAATGAGATGAAAATGAATCATGACAAGCATTTAATGACATTAAATGTGGCCGATTTTCTTAAGGCCTTGTTTGCCTTGCCTTGGCCGATTTTTACTAGGCTTGGTTTGGTAACATGTCCTAGTAATGTGTAAGTGTAAATGTAAGTGAATACACTTCTGGTTACAACCAATTAAAGGCTTTTTTAAGGGTATAAAAGGAAATAAGTTATTTTAAGTGTAAATAAGGAACATGTTGTTGTTCTTTAGCTTAAAACCTAACCAATGACCTCATGACACCTCATACTTGCTTGCTTAGGTGTGTGGTTCCTATTGTACAACATGCTAACCAATCATTTCTTGACACCATGTGCTTCCCGACACCTCGTGCTTAGGTTTACTAGGTTACCACCTCATGCTTGCTTCCTACTAGGTCTCCACCTCGTGCTTAGCTCTACTTGATTGACATCTCGTGCTTACCTTAACTAGGTCACCACCTCTTGCTTAACTCAACCAGGTCACCACCTCTTGCTTAACTCAACCAGGTCACCACCTCATGCTTAACAAGCCGTTTTTGGTGTATCTCAAGGAGAAAAGTAGCTATGAAGGTGTAAAACTAACTATGAAGGCATTTCCGGCTATTAGGATTTTCCAAGGTTTTCCCCCTCTGGTTACTAGGGTTTCCTAGCGTTTTATTGAGTTTCCAAGGCTTTTCTAGGGTTTCCAAGGTCATTTCCAGGGTTTTCCGGACTTCCGGGACTTTTGGGAACTAGGGTTTCTAGCGTTTCTGGGACTTCCGCAAATTAGGGTTTCTAGTGTTTCCAGGACTTTAGGGTTTCCTCATAAACTTGGGTATTTCATATACATTTATTACAAAAGGATTAAATAAATGGAAGAAAGTGAATAGTGGTATATATTGTCCTTTTGTCAACCATGAATGCAAGATTGGGTCAGCACATAAATATTCATTGAGACGCTATGAATATTGAAGAATCTATCAAGTCATATAAAGATGATGATACACAGCAAAACTTCTCATCAAGTTATTAGTAAAAGATTGCTGCTGAAAAATTCAATTAAGAGAGTTAAGAGGCTCACATTTCAAGCTTTTGCATTCAGAGGTCATGATGAAAGACTAGATTCAAGAAATCAGGTAATTTTCTTGAGTTGATCAAACTTCTTGCATCCTACAACAAGGATGTTGGTGAAGTAGTATTGGACAATGCACCAAAAAATGCAAAGTATACATCACGAGACATTCATAAAGATATCTTACAAGTTATTTCTAGAAATGTGCAAGAAGCAATATGCGATGAGATCAAAGAAGCAAAAGTTTGCTTGATAGTTGACGAGGCTAGAGATGATTCCAAAAAGGATCAAGTGACTATTGTTTTAAGGTTTGTTGATCGGAACATTATGATAGAGAAAGATTTTTGGACATAGTTCATATCAAAGATACATTAGCCTTAATTTTAAAGAATGAGATAATGTCTTGTTTGGCATATCTTAGGCTTGATGTTCAAGATATTCTAGGTCAAGGTTATGATGGAGCTACTGATATGCGTGGAAAGTGGAATGGTTTACATGCTCTGTTTTTAAAGAAATGTTTGTATGCTTATTATGTACATTGTTAAGCTCATCAATTGTAGTTGGCTCTAGTTGCAGCACCTAAGAATGCGTCTGAGGTACATGATAGCTTTTTCAAATACTTGATTTCTTTTGGAAATGTCATTGGTTTTTCTTGCAAGTGGAATGATCAACTACAAGCTGCCCGGCTTGCTGAAATTTCACACCTAGCTGAAGTTGAAGAACTTAAAAGTGGAAATGGTGCAAATCAGATAAGATCTTTGCAAAGACCCAAAGATACTAGATGGGTTCACAATGTAAATCAATTTGTAGTTTGATGAACTTGTTTGGTCCAACTAGAGTGGTGTCAGATGACATTGCCATAAAAATTTCAACATCTTCTAAAAAAAGTGATGCAGTTAATGGTCTGAGGCAATTATTATCATTTGATTTTGGGATTGCAATGCGTGTGATAAGGGAAATTATGTAGATACCTGACATGGTCTGACAAGCTCTTCAGTTGAAGTCACAAGATGTTGTTAATACTTTGACTTTTGTTTGTACTATGAAGACATTGATTCAAAATTTGAGAGAAGAAAAGTGGCAAGCATTGTTCGAAGATGTGGTTTCCTTTTGTGTGAGTCATGTCATTCTAGTCTCTGATATGAATGGAACTTATATTGATATCATCCGCTCTCGTCATAAGAAAGACAATGTAACTATTGAGCATCATTATCGAGTTGATTCGTTTATTGCTTCTGTTGACGGCTAGATGCAAGAACTGAATACTATTTAATGAGCATGTCACAGAGCTTTTATCTTTAAGTGTTGCATTGGACCCAAGAAATTCATATAAGTCTTTTGATGCTAATGACATATGTAGATTGACAGCAAAGGTTTACCATTCTGATTTCACTACACAAGAAAGGATTCATCTAAGACAGAGGTAGATGTTCTTAACCACAAAGACTTGAAGAATGCAAGTTTAATTTCTGACTTGTGCACGGGACTATGTGAAACTGGAAAGTCAAAAATATATCCTTTAATTAATAGGTTACTCTTTCTGTTTCAATTGCAACAAGTAAACAAGCCTTTTTGTGAAGACTATACTATGTAGTAATATATTTGATGAGTTTCTACAAAGCTACTTGATTATTAGAGCTTGCTGATACATTTTCTAGTGATGAGTTCAATTTTAAATCATTTACCTAGGTATCTCTAGATATATACATATATCTTGTCATATATATATATATAAAAACTCACTTTGCCGGTTAGTTCAAGGAATTAGTTCTTAATAATCTTTGTTTAAAGGTTTGCCATCTAATAGACATATCATATGTTTTTTTGTTGTACAACAAACACGAAGTATTTGATACTCGATATGTAATTGAAATGTATGCGGAGTTCTGGCTTAGCCCATGAGCAGATGAAACTAAAACACCAAGAACCACGCTATACACAAGTTCCAAGAGAAAGAATGGAAAGAAAAACCCAGATAGGGTCTCTAAAAATCCAGAGAGGATACCATGAGGAGAGCAGCACCAACGAATGTAAAAAAAAGTAAGCTAGGAATGCGAGAAAAGTCATATTCGTTGAAAGCACTCGTGTCACATAAACGAAACAAAAGTCTCTTTCATTAAGCGAGACAACTTTGGAGGGAGGAAGCCCAGGAATTAATGTTTCCAAGATAAACTCTATAGAAGCAAGCCATAAATAACCCATTGTTTCTAAACATGAACATGACAAAACTTAAAACCCCTAAAAATAAACCTCTGTAATACCCAAGCGCGTGATATTAGACTCCTTAGTGGGACTTGATGTGCTGCTGAACAACGTGAAGTCCTTCGGTATCCTCCCCGAAATCCTACACAACCAAACAACACCAGCAAAAAATTAGGATTATCCCAAAAAATCAAAACGTCAATCATGCTACCCTTGACATGGTATATATGATAATCAGCCCGGTAGATAGGGTGACAAGCTATCTGTTAGCAAAGTTTTAAACTCATTCCTGAAAGGTATATACCTTAACAACAACACAGGCACAGCCAACCACCTTTCTGGCATTCCCCTCCGAGTCAATCTTGCACAGCTGTAAACTCAAAAGAAAACGTGTTCATAAAAACAACTTAAATGACAAGCATTACACATCCAGTTGTGTAAGGTTCCACAAAAAATGACTGAAGAAGAAAAGAAGGATCATATAATCTGTGTCTGACAACAAAAGGACAGAAATAACAACTTACCCCAGCCCACTCTCCTAGAGTTTTGGCATTGGGAACAGTGAGCAAGTTCACATTATGGTCAGCACATAATGCTTTGACCAACTTGACATAATCAGGTTGGTCACAGTCCTCAGCCAGAACACACAACTGAGCTGCATGCTTCTCGATCACCTTTGCACCCTCATGTAGCCCACGAGCAAGCCCCCCATGAGCATTGGACTTCTTAAGCACCAGCTGCAAAGCAGTCATAAGGTCCAAAGTCTCCCCAAGGGCGGGAGCAGCAGCAGGAGCTGCAGCAGGGGTCTCAGTTGCAACAGGTTCCTCACTGAAGAGTACAATAAATTCACTTATAAGAATGATGTGATCAAGAAAACGAGATCAGAAAGTTCTCAGTTGCAAAATGACTAACACAACAAAAGAGATCAAATTGTTGCAACTTCTTCCCTGAAACAGTAGTCAGAGAATCATATAGATAGATTTCCAGGATTTTCTTGAACGGTAATTCATCATGAATCTTCACTCAGTTTTGACATCAACGCATTTGTCACGGGTTATAAAACATGGTTTAATTGATAATGGGACACCTATGATAGTAGAAGTAGCGTAATAACTTAAAGAACAATTAGACACTTCACTGTATTTCATTTGCCAACAAATACAAATAAACATAAAAGTCAGTTCCGCATGTTCTTTGCGTTAGGTCAAAGTAGGCGGGTCGTAAATTTGTAATTCAGAGCACTCTTCTTCGTTGCAGTAGAATTCTTATAAGTACACCACATGCAACATGAACCATATCAATAGATGTTCAAGGACGATACCATCTTATGGACAATCAACAGGTTCCTGCTACAAAGCCAGAAGGAAAGGGGGAATCAAAACTACTATTATTTCCTTCATTTTCAGCGCGCCTCTTGGGTAACTATTTGTAAGTTGTAATATATAATACCCCGAAAGTTCTCCCCACTCATCCATAATGTTTGACTTCAACTAAATCGAAAGATGCAACCCGTCTACATTGCGTTGAAAGACCGACTAGCAATTATCATATGCCCATGACAACAAGGAGATAGATGAGGCGTAAACAAGTATCTTTACAGCAACAATTCATCGTAACTAGCCGATACAAGGTGCAAGCGCAATTGCACATGAGGCGACAATGCAAAAATGGGTTATGAACAATGTAACCAAATCAAGTGTTTACGTATATCAGCAGATGGGTACCTTGCCATTTTGAGAGCGGATCGAAATTCCAGCAGCTTTCTGGAGGGGACATACAAAGGAAAAACAACAGAAAATGGTTTTAAAATTACATCCTTTAGTTCAGATAGCGGATGAAGCGAGAGTATAATACATCCATTTTCGACAAATTTCAAACTCGAAAAGAGTCATTGATCTACACAAAAATATCGTAATGGTTTTCTAGACAAGCAACGAATTTGAAAGCCAAGATAACGAATGAGTTGAGACCTCGGGATGAAGGCGAGCAACGACTTACCTGGCGGAGGGAGCAGAAGGAAAGGGGAGGCTAAATTCTGCGAGGTTTAGGGGTATTGCGTTCGTCGTCAAGAGGCTCTCCACCAAACCCTACTTCAATTGTATACCGGGCTGAAATTCAACAGTTTATTACTGGGCTACTGCTATTTGGGCTATTAGACCGTATTAGCATATGTAGAAAAAGCAAATGAGATTGATTGAGGTCCGTTTGTGCACTTCGCCATTGTCCCCTTTGCGGAACCAGTAGGATTGGGGTCAAAAGTGTCCAATTCATTTTTCTATTTCTGTTTCTTTCCTAGAGACATGTTTTTAATGCAGATGAAGGTGTTCTTTAAGAAACAAACTCTTAGCCACAATCATATCTAATTATCTTTGGTTACATTTTTTGTTATAGAGTTTGTATAGCTAAAAGTAAGAGTTTTATAAGTTTATTGTATAGTTTAAAAAATCATTAGATACATGTAGTACAATTCAAATAATATCATAATTCAATGTGTACCATTATATATACATCAGTACAGTTTTTATATACAAAATTTACAGTTTTTATAGGTTAAAAATGCATTTATGAAGTTACATATGTAGCTATATGTAACTACATTAGGTTGTAAAGTAGTTACTTTAAGAAATATAATTGTTATCTTTAAAAAAATTATGAGTTGATAACTTTTTGTGGTGCCTTTTCACGAGGTGTTTCTTAAATGTAAAATTTCTCCCTTCCTTACAAAGTGAGATTTTTTTCCACGATGATAAAATCTTCTGTCTGTCGTTTTTTAAATTTTCACTTCACATTCTTTATAGTCTTTGAGCATCATGTTTTTATCTGTTTACGTTCTTTCACTGCTGACTTTTCATCGTTTATCCACCTAAACTTCATTTGTTCTTCTTTACCTTTGTCAAGTTGCAACCTTCATTTTGATAATATAACTTCAGTCATTCAATGAGTCCTAACCATATTTTCGAATCCTTGTACCAGTCCGCAAAATCCAAAATCATGGATGGACTTAACCTGTAGTATGAAGTTTTGTCTCTTAAGGACAAAGAATATAGCCGAAACAATTGCAACGATTTCATCAAAAGTTCCAAACATTGACATCAAGCTATGCTTAGTGGGTCAAGTAGAAAACCTTTCTAAAAGGTTTTCAAAGATTTTTTTATGTTGCCCAAAAACTAAAGATGGCGCGAGAACTTCTTTATGATTTAATATCCTTAAAGAAAAGGACAACTCCCTAAATGGGTCGGGCTTGGTCCTTATGTTAGCTTCTCATGATGCTCACAATGCAAAAAACAATAAGACTATCAAATCACTATTCTAACAAAGCATTGGTGTTGGTACACAAGTATGTTGACAATAAACGTACATTGAATCACTCGCTAAATTGTGGGCGAGTTCATAGAGATTGAAGTAGGTGATAGTTTCTATGGAGGGATGTTACTCAGAAATAGAGCATGGGTCAGTCACCAGGGCCGTCTCGATGATTTTCGGGCCCCGTACTAAAATCTAAAATGTCTATCTTATAGAATTAATTAATTCAAGATATAAAAAATTACTAAATTAAAGTATGTGAGATGAGACCCCTTATAACATTTTATATAAAAAAAAATGGACATTTTATAACTTTCTCATACAAACTCTAAAGAGAGTAAATAAATTTAGGTCCCCAAATATTGGGGGCCCTGTCCATAGGTCTCTTTGCACTTCCCTCGAGCCAAGCCTGTCAACCACTCCTTAGATGTGTTCACCTCAAAGATGTTGAAGGTTCCTTCTCGATTTGTATTGAATATGGCAAGTTGTTCACCTTTTATCAATGTTGAATGACCTTTACTTGTGAAGAATGATCTTTAGAAGAAAGACAAACATAAAGGAAAATTGAAGTCATACGGTCCAAGACTATGTATGGGTTACAGGTTATAATTCCAACTTGAAAAAGTGCCAAAAAATGGTATAATACAATGTTCTCAAATCTAAGATAAATATCTTGAATTTGCAAGAACTAAAAACCATCCTCGGATTTCCCATAATTTGTCCACCTCAAAATTTTGTCTAATATCCCTTCCATTTCTCATTTGCACAAAACCTCATATAGCTAATTTGATATCAACATCTACTTTTAAACTTCTCCACTGTTACCTTCAACCAACCAAGTATTCATGTCACTTACTACACTTAGTGCTAGTCTAGTTCCACCCCAGTGGAAACCAAAATATCAAGTTCTCTTTTGGTTACCAATTCAATGGAAATAAAAAAGAAAGAAAACCTTCTCTAATATGTCATTCTCATTTCGAAGGGATTTGTTTTTTAAGGTCATTTTAACCTTAACTTTCATTTCATATATTTCAACTGTAAAATATTCCTCATCGTTGTCAAAAACTGAAGGAGTGTGGGTACCACTACAATGAGGTTATGAAGCCTCAAAAACATAGGATTAGGCTGGGCCAATCTTCTACAATGGCTTCGTTGTTGAGGCATGTTTCTTGACAAACCTTTCATTATTTTCCTTCTTGAAACAAAATTGTAGACTAAGAAGTTCGAACCAATCAAGCAATTATGATGATATGATAGTCTTCTAATCAGATCGAGAGTCAAGAGTGGTGTTTTCTACCTTTAGCACATTTACACAAACAAAATGATATCAGAGCTATTTTTTACACATGGATTGCATTAATAGGGGGTTTAAGTGGTGAAATTGTGCTATTTCAAGGTCTTTATTCACCTTCATTTTAATAGGTGCATAACTTATTTCATCACTTTATGGAGTACTTTTGTGATTAATAGTGAACTTATATAGTTTGATCTATTGATAGGTAAAATCTCATTTTAAGCATACTTTTGAGTTCTTCTAGAGCTAGTGGAGTGCATAAATAGATTCTCCATCTCTCAAGCTTTCCAACGTCGCAAACAGGGAGCAATTCCGAGCCACAACGAAGATTCTAGGTCCTGCGCAAGTTGGAGAAAATTGCTACTGGTCTCGACCGACCATGGAGGGTCGGTCCGACCTTGTCCAACTTTTCCGAAAGCTACTGAATCGACCGACCCTAGGACCGATGAAATACCCCTAACATTATAAGATTTTAATTAAAGGAAATTATTCCGTAATAAATAAATTAAGGAACCTAAAAATAATTTAGGAGCCATATGACTCCTAAAATATGTATGTAACATATAACAAGTTACTAAATTAAAAAAGAACAAGACGTCCGTGGTCCCGCACACCTACGTCAGTGGCCCCGGACACATGAAAAATTATAAATTTTGCAATGCAGTTTAGAGGAAAATTGTGTGATGATCCAAGGAAGACATAGGAACTCTCGGATGCCAAAAACATTGTTAAGGAAAGATTAAACTTCAAAAATTAATGTCACATGTACACATCGGTACATATATTAAATACTATTAGTATACCCCAATAAAGTATATAAATACTCTATATACCCTAAACACATTATAGATACAAACATGTACTCATTTATGCACCTCTAAATCAAAATGTGACAAGTCACTAGATGACACACTAACAAAGTCACTTACATATATACATGTATAACAATATTATGATATTAGCAATAGCAAAATTCAAAACTCCCTCCAATGTAAATTGGAGCCGGCCACCTGCATTGAAAAAAAAAAAAAGTGAGACATTATCAGCTTAAGTAAAGAATTAATAAAGTACAACATAGTACACTTATCTTCCATACACCCATACTGCTCGATTAAAAATCTCCCGCATCTATCTCTTTTCTTTTCCATCACCGACATGTACTACATCCCATCCTTCTCCTTTTTTTTTTGATAATTGGCTGGTTGCCCAGCTTACATAGCGGTACTGAGACATGAGTGCCTTTCCCGCATAAAAACATTTTAGAGAAAAAACATAGAACAAAGAACATAAAGCATCTAGCCCTACTAACCTTACTAGTAAAGAGGGGCCCTTAAGTCTACTTAGCCTTCTTCTTGCCCCTCATGATCACCTTACTAGCTCGTGAAAACTTACTAAAGCCTAGGGGTCCAGCCCCACGAACTCTCTTGCCCTTTTCCTTAGATGTACTCCCTTTTGTTCACAGTTCTCTTTCTTTCCTTTCTTAATCTTCCACACCAGTACTCCCTTCCTCTCTGCTCCACGTCGAAACAACAGCAGCAAAATGACAACTAATTCACCCAACAGCAGCTACAGAGGAGAAAGGGGAACCGAGAAAAAAAACCATTCCAATCCCAGCCTCTTCCTTCGGTGGCAGCAAACTCAACACACCAAGAATCTCCACTTACTGCCGATAACCACAGAAAACGGAGACTCAAAAACTGCAGCAGACCATAACTTGAGCTCCTCTTTCGGTACTGCAACAAGGACGGGAACTCACACAAGCTACAAAAAGACTTGTTTGCTACTGACAAAATTGGTAGCAATAACAGTGAAATTGGTAGCCAAATAGAACGGGCTACCGCTTTTGTTCATTTGCTACCGGAGTTGGCGGTGGGTAAACCCTTGGTGGCGAAATTGATTTCCGCTACCGTTTTCTAGTTTGGTAGCAATTTTGCTGCCCACCGCCACTACTCTTTCCTCTGGTAGCAATTTTGTCACTGCCCTTTCTTCTAGTAGCAGTTTTACTACCGATCATGTGTGGTAGCTTTACTTAGTTGCTACCAATAAATTTAGCAAAATAATAAAAATAAAAGTATATATGTTGGCTTACAATTGTATAAAATTAAAAAATAAACTATACATATATCATTTACTAAAACTTTAAACATTTATAAATTTATATATATAGTTTGTATTTATTTTGCAAATATTATCCAACACGTCAACTAATAATTTAAATTGTTATTTATTGTATTTTTATATTTTATTAATTTATGTGCTTTTGTAATTAAAATAATTATATAGTAAAATGTATAAAAACTGCGTAAAATTTAAAATTATATACGTTTATATCATTTACTAATTTAAATTATATTGACAGCTAATTTATATTAATTTTGCAAATTTTAACCAACATATGTACTAGTTTAAATTATTCTTACATGTAATCTATTTTATAATTTATAATAAATGTGATACTTTGAAAATTAAAATATTATAATATAAAATATATATATGTTACATATATCTTTTATGATAAATAAATTTGTGTAGTTGTATATAGTTTTAATTAATTTTCATGAATTAGAAAATTTTTGTTTACTTAAAGTTATTTTTAAAATTTCGATAGCTAAAAAAACGTAAGAAGTTAAATATACTAAAGGTACCATATTGAAAAAACTATAAAAAAAAAATATTTATATAAGAAGATATAATCCACTATGACAACAACAATATAGGTTAGTATTCTGGATTATGTAGTAATCACACGTTTAAGTATAAGACAAAAATAATTTTATTAACGCTTAAGAATATTAGCTACCATTTTTTATATTCTAGCACAATATCAACTGAAATTTAATGAGCATTATTAGTCGGTAGCAATTTCAAAAACTTAAGATAGTATCATGTAGCTACTTGTTAAAAATATTTTCATAGCCAAAATAGTAGCACAATAGCAACCGTAATAAAGTGTTAGTAACAATTTCATAATTTCGCTTATCTACATGGTCGTAGCAACTTTAAGATAGTAGCTAGTTAGCTATTGATTAGAATTTTTGCTACTGCTGCTCAAATAGTAGCATAGTAGCTACCATCATGATTGAATTAACATCAACCAAGTAGTAGCAATTCATTAATTTAGCTACCAATATTGGTAGCAAAAAACTTTACTAAAACTACCGGAATGACAAATAAAATAACTACTATTGACGGTAGCAATCTTGCAAGGCGGTAGACATTTAGCTACTGCCTAAAAGTTTAGCTACCATTGTCGTTGTGGTAGCACAAAAGCAACCACTTTGTTAATAACATCTTAAATCAGTAGCAATTTTCCAATTTAGATACCAATATATGTGTAGTAGCAATTTAGCGGTAGCTAAAACGTCTTTTTCTTGTAGTGACAAAGGAAAACGGTAATCCTTCTCCTTCTTCTTCCACCGAGTTCTCTGTGTGCTTTTCCCCACGTCAAGTTCATTCCATCTCCTACTCCCCTCTGATTACAGTGACGCAACATACAGGAGGAACTATACCCAGCTGCAACAGAAACGTCCAGAGACAATATCAACAAGAAGGAAACTGAAAGAAACTGGTAATGCAGCTGCTCCTCCTCCTTCTCTTGTATTTACGATTTTCCATCCCAGCTTATCAAACTTGCTCTTCTTGTGTCACCACAATAAGGCAGCTTTGCTCCTCTGTTTGCAACCGTAACAGGCCCTCAATTTAAGCCTCCCTTGGTTCACAACCAACAGGAAAACAATGACCAAACCAAGGTAAAACTCCTCTTTCTTTCACGGATATACAGCCCCACGCCCATCTCCCTTATTTCGTTTATGGACATGAGAAGCAACTATTACTTTCTCATCGACTCCCCCATGCCTCAAGGTTTAGAAGTCCATGTTAAAAGCTCCTAAACACAACGAGATTGCACCAGCTGGAGGTGGAGTCCTCTTGACCTTCTACGGTAAGAGACCACAGTGAAACATCACTTTCTCCTTGTCACATTGATACCGAGAATACTAGTTGCTTAACACCTCCATTTCTGTTCATTTATATGCACGGTTGTAGGCCACATTCCAGCCCTTCCTTGAGCACAAATACAAATCCAGAACACACTAGGAAGGAGACCTAAAAATTAGGTAAAACCCAGCCGAGACATGGCTGAATAGCCTTCCTCTTCCCTGAGTCTGTGAGAAACCAAGAGAGCTTTTGATTTATTTCATTACTAAAGAGCAAAGTGCTCGTGTATATCAGTATGTAATGTATATTGATTACAGAGAGTATGTAGTTATATATACTAAGATAAGTAACGGTAACTTACATATAAAGGAGACCTAGTTACAATCTAGAAGATTACATAATAACCCTTAGATACATACTAACACCCCCCCGCAAAACTTGACCGTCTAGGACATGTTTTGGAGTAAATGTAGACCGGCTTTATGTAGTATACTTCTGTAATCCTTTCCTGAGAGAGTTTTGGTGAGGAAATCTGCAAGTTGATCCTTGTTTGAGATGTGCTGAACAGAGATCATCCCATCTGAGATTTGTTGACGTACATAATGTATGTCTATTTCAATGTGCTTTGTCCTTTGGTGTAGAACTGGATTCTTTGCAATGTATACAGCTGACTTGTTGTCACATTTGACTGGAATGGGTTCAACATCTAGAATACCGAAATCATTGATGATCCTGCTTAGCCATGCGAGTTCTGAGGTGACCATTCTCATGGCCCTATACTCTGCTTCAGCAGAGGAAAGTGAGACACTTGCTTGTTTCTTGGATTTCCAAGAAATTGGGCTGCCTCCGAAAAGAATGTAAAAACCTGAAACAGACTTTCTTGTGTTTGGGCAAGAAGCTCAATCACTATCATAATAAGCTGTTAACTTGAAATCAGAGGCATTGTTTAAAAGTAACCCATAAGAGATAGTACCTTTTAAATACCTCAATGTGTGTAAAGCAGCTTGGTAATGTGCTTCTGTCGGTTGTTGAAGAAATTGGCTTAATAGTTGTACAGTGAAACTGATATCAGGTTTACTGTGTAACAGAAGATTTAATTTTCCTACCAAGCTTCGATAGAGTGTGGGGTTGTCAAGAAGTTTTTCTTTATCAGCAAGCAATCTTGTTCCAATAGGAAGGGGGGCAGTGACAGAAGTAGTGTGGGACATATTGTATTCTGTTAATATTTCAGAACAGAACTTTTGTTGTGTAATGATTAATCCCTGTTTATGATGGATGAATTCCATTCCTAGGAAATAGTGGAGTTTTCCTAGATCTTTAATCTTAAAGGTTTCATCAAGTTTTGTTTTAATTTGTTTATTTCTGTTTGACAGTTTCCACATATGAGAATATCATCTACATAAATGGCAAGAAAAGTGACAGTGCCTTTTGTCTTCTTAAAAAACAGGGAATAATCATTTTCAGATCTGGTATATCCCACATTCTTAAGAAAATCACTTAGTTTGGAAAACCATTGTCTCGATGCTTGCTTTAGCCTATAAAGGGATTTCTTTAACTTACATGCATTGTAATTGCTTTCAATTTGGAGACCTTTGGAATTTGCATATATATTTCTTCATGGAGGTCTCCATGTATGAAAGCATTATTCACATCCAATTGATCAGTTATCCAATGTTTCTTGCCAGCAACAACAAGCAAAGTTCTTATTGTAGACATTCTTACTACTGGTGAAAAAGTTTCAGTATAGTCTATGCCATATTTTTGTGAAAAACCTCTGGCAACTAACCTAGCTTTATGTCTTTCTATCATTCCGTTTGCTTTAAACTTTGTTCTGTAGACCCACTTACAACTCACTGCCTTTTTATTCTTGGGCAGTTTAACCAATTCCCAGGTTTTATTTTTAATGAGAGCTTGCAGTTCTTTCTGCATGGCTTCATTCCAGTGGGTATGTTGAGAAGCCTCTTCATATGTGATGGGGTCAGCAGTATGAAGAAGTTTCTCATAATCTTCATTTTGTTTGACAGAACATACATATTTTGGTGTTATGTCGGTAAGGGATAGAAGATCTGTTTGGATAGGTTGAGTTATATGCGTTTCAGAGGTCTTTAATCTGTTTGAAAGAATGATAGTGAACGAGTCTGAATCGTCAAATATGGATGCACCAGTGTAGTAATCATCTAGATAAGAAGGGGTATTTCTAATTCTAGTTGATCTTCTAAGATCTGTCTGGTTTGGAACTGTGTCTGTAACTTCAGGCAGGGATTGTGGTTCAGGTTGTGAAGTAGTAGTAGAAGAAGGAGGAGTATTTTCATTTGAAGTGGTTCTGGTATGATCCATGGAAGGTGAATCTTCATCAGAGATATAAGGAAAATGAGAAGGAGAAACGTTGGTGTCAGTAGGTGGAGAAATGTAGGAAGATGGGTTATGAAAAGGGAAATTGAATTCATGAAAAATAACATCTCTAGAGATGATTATTTTCATGTCTTTTAACCGTAAGAGTTTGTATGCCTTTTGAGTGTTGGCCAAACTTAAAAAAACACAAGCATCAGATCTATGTTCGAATTTATCTTTATGCTTGTTCAGGTTGACAGCATATGCAAGGCATCCAAACACTTTCAGTTCCACATAATTGGGTTTGTGACCATATAGAACTTCATATGGGGTTTTTCCATTTAGTGCAGATGTGGGAAGTCTGTTTAATAGTTGTGTAGCATATAGAATGCATTCCCCCCAGTAAGTTATAGGAATTTTTGAAGTGAAAAATATTGCTCGAGCAGTATTAGCAAGATGTCTATGTTTACGCTCCACAACACCATTTTGTTGTGGAGTGTAAGCACATGAAGTTTGATGGATAATTCCTTGTGTTTTATAGAAAGTTTGACCTTCTAGGGAAATCCCTAATTCATATGCATTATCAGAACGTATAGTTTTTATTTTCTTGTTAAACTGTCTTTCTGTCATGAGGATAAATTCCTTAATGTAATGCATAGCTTCTCCTTTGTTTTTCAACAATTTTACCCATACAGCTCGAGAAAAATCATCTACAATGCTAAGGAAAAACCTTTGATCATTATAGGTCTGGTTTCTAAATGGTCCACAGATATCAAGATGTATAAGTTCAAAATTTTCTTTAGAAGTAATTGTTGACCGAGGAAAAGGTAATCTATGATCCTTGGCTAGGTGACATGAATCACAAACAAACTCAGGAACAAGCTTTCTTTTATTTATTAAGCCAAGATCATACAATTTCTGTAATGGGGCATGTCCCATTCTATTATGCCATCTAACTATATCCTGATGAACAGAAGCAGTAACAACCATATCTTCATGGGTACTATGAACAGAAGTACTATGTTTTCTGTAAAGTTTCAAAGAATCTCTACACTGTAAAAATCTACACAAACAGTCGATGTCTAGTACATACAATCCATTTATCTGTTTTCCCAGAAGCATATAAGTGGTTGTCTCAGGTCCTGTAACAGCATTCGTTTTGAGACATAATCAGATGACAATTCATTTGTTCCAGAAGTTTTAACAGACAAAAGATTGAATTTAAAAGTCTGGGCATGATAAACATTCATGATGAAAAATCTGGACTTTATAAATATGTTTTCTATTCCTTGTATTAGACTGGGATGACCAGGGCATAGTCACTTGGTGGTTGCATTTTTATATGTGTTTCATAAATAAGGAAAAATTACCACAGACATGATCTGTTGCACCACTATCAATTATCCATTTGTATTCTAAGTTATGATCTTTAGCTATGTTTAAAACAGTAGCAATTGTCTTGATGTTAAGATTAGAAAACATACCTGCGAACTGATTATAAGGATCAGTTCTGGTGGTCTGTGCTATTTCTCCTTCATCCTGGAAATACGCAGCTAATCCAATGAGTTGCTGTTGAGACAGGCCAGCAACTTCGCTTGTTTGATTTTGGAGAAATCCTTTAATTCCTTCTAGCTGTTGTCGACTGAAACCAGGAACCGGGGAATCACCAGATGGATCTTGATTTGTGGAATATTACGGCATTAGGGTTCCTGCTAGACATTTCTTGTCTTTTCCTTGCTTCCAATTGTTTGGAAATTTGCCCGTCACCCAATAGCAATCATCATACGAGTGACCAAATTTCTTGCATTTTGCACATTTTGGCCTATTATCGTCAGTTTGAATAGAGTTAGGGTTAGGGTTTCCTCTTTTCGAAACAGGCTGATTTCTGCTTGCGGAAGTTTGGTGTGCTTGAGTTTGGGACATGTTTTGATTTCGATTGGTTGAAGCTTGAAATATAATCCCACTGTCTTCACCCGCTTTTTGGTTCTGATCATTCTTGTGATCTTCTTCTTGAACAGCCATTGTGTATACTTTCTCAACATCAGGAAGTGGCAACATCATAAGGATAGAGCTGCGCATTGCGTGGAACATCGGATGTAGACCCATCAAGAAATCCATTACTCTTTCATTTTCAGTTATCTTCAAGAGCGCTGAAGAAGCACCACAAGAGCATAATGGATAATCTGTAATCTGTTCGTATTCGTTCCAAAGACTGATCCACCTTGTATAATACGTGTTGAGATCGTCATCGTTTTGTTGGATTTTTCTTGTTTCTTGCCGAATTGTGTAGAGTCGGGTACCATTTGAATGGTCGAATCGGCGACAAAGGTTAGCCCAGATCTTTTCTGCCGTTGGAAGAAAGATGACAGATTTTCGAATTTTGTCATCCAGGGCAGTGATAACCAACCCATGACCATCCCGTTGGCCTTCTTCCACGCATTCCTTCTAGCGCCTTCGTAATCCTCCATTTTGATGGTGCCGGTGACGAACCCTAATTTCAATTTTGAGACTAACCCGACAAGGAAATTCTGTTTCCATTCGAAGAACCCTACTCCGTTGAACTTGTGCGCCAATTGCATACCCGGAAAATCAGAAGCATGTATGTATAATTCGTCGGTAGTTGCAATATTTTCAGTCAAGGAGCTTTCATTCTGCTTTCCTTTGCTCTGTCCGGTTTCCTTCTCGGGGTTGTTGGGAGTTTCTTTTTCTGTATCTTTATCATCCATTCTTGGAGATTGGAAGAAAAAATTGTGTGATTTTTGAAAGAAACAGAGGGAGAAGAAGAGGAATCGTAACTCTTGGTTTACACTCGCTCTGATGCCATGTGAGAAACCAAGAGAGCTTTTGATTTATTTCATTACTAAAGAGCAAAGTGCTCGTGTATATCAGTATGTAATGTATATTGATTACAGAGAGTATGTAGTTATATATACTAAGATAAGTAACGGTAACTTACATATAAAGGAGACCTAGTTACAATCTAGAAGATTACATAATAACCCCTAGATACATACTAACAGAGTCTTCCTTCCTGCAAATACTGAAATCTTCCTCTGGTTGTTAACTGTTGTAGATTGCCTTGAAACTCCAGCAAAACACCAAGATGATTTCCCTTCCTTTCACGTTTGAAAATCTTGCCAAAACCCTCTTTAACTAGCTAGCATATAATCACTAATCTAGCTCCTTACATGGCATGAAGGTGTACAGAAAAAATTTAGGTGTCTGCCCAGCTACAAACTCGAGAGAGCTGGGGCTGGTGTATATGATTAGAAATAAAATCTCCTTGGTTTACCTACGGTAATGACGTTACTACTCATCCTAATACCTCAATAAATTACTGGTTTAAATGTGGCATGGAAACTGAAAGGTATAAGTATTTACAGGGTATTGTTGAGCTGCTGATATGTAACAATTACCGAGTATATATATGGTGTGATATTGAGCCGATAAGGCGTAACAATTAAGGGATGCATATATGTATTTTTTAGTCACTACCACAATAATGCTTTGTTGGGGCAACTTGTGGATTACCAATTAGTGCAATTAAAAGGTTGCACCTAAAGCTATAACAAATAGGGCAATTTTTAAAATGCACTACTTGCCCACAACAAATGGTGCACCATGACATACTTGCACTATTAGATAACATCAATTGGAGCAACTTATTGTATTGCCCTATATATCGATGTCATCCTAAAACCACACACAACACGAACGGTTTTGCCTCTTATGTGGACTATATCTGTTGGTGCATGGTTTTTCTTGCACTAATAGTTTGTATTACTTGGTGCAATTTTTTATAGTTGCCCTATTTATGTCTGATCAAATGTTACAAAACTAATATATTGCTCCAGTAGAGAAAATTTATAGGTGCAACCTTTCCCTAGCCCTATTAGATTTTGTCAAATAGTGCATGACTATATGTTGCCCCATTAGTACATAATATATGTATTTGTATCACATTAGACAATAGGTGCGACAAAAAAGTTCACTCCAACTGGACACTATCAGTTAGTGCATTTTTTGGGCTTGCACTATTTGATTGCATCAAATAGGGCACTCTTTACTCTTCGCTCCGTTTGTAAATTATCAATTAGTGCATCTCTATTTCTGGCACTAATAGGTAGTGTCGGTTAGTGCATTTGCTTCCAATCGCCCCTCGTATTATCATAATACTAGTCCTATTTACTTTTGAAGAACTTCGTGGCTTGGAGAGGAGTATTCACCAGTCCTACATTCTATTTTCGAATTAGGTATAGTCTGTTGATCTAAGCGTGTAGTTCGTGGTGTTAGGCTGCCATTATTCCTTGTCGAATGATCAGAAAATCTCCCGTAGCTTGAGGAGCTGCTCGTCGATTAAGGTTCGGGAGAGCAAAAACAACACATCTATCTTCCGCTTCCATCATCAATTCCTACTCTTGGTTTGAACCACTGAATTTCTTTGTTAGCGGAATCGAAGAATCATGTCTATGTCGGTGTCAGCCCTCTTCGGCTCGATGACTACTTTATCCACTCCGCTAAGCATCCAGATGAGAACAAGCTACAATCCCGTATCTGCCCCGGAGGTTGTGTCCGGGATGGGAGGAGTGGTAATTGAGTGCTTTTCAAGGCCGCAGAAGAAGGCGACCGCCCACCACATGAAAACCAGGCCGAAGAAGACGGCAGGTTGGGAATTACGACGTCGTCCGACCGTGTACGCTCCTCTCCCTTCCCTGCCTCCTGATTTCACCGTGGTTGGTTCCGCCGCCTCCGAGTCGGTCCCTAATGACGCGTCGCCTGCCACTCCTCCAGTTATGACTGAGTAGGCCTTTGCTTACTTTCCTCCTCTGTCTGTCTGTGTTGTGTTATTGGAGATGTAAAATAGCTTTTGAGATATTTGTTTCTGTACTGTGGTGTGTTAACAATGTGTTGCTATTTTGGAAGAAGAAACTGTTAATGAAATTGAATTTGTTTTTGTGACTCTTGTTGTGAAATTTACATTCGATTTCTTGACATATTGTTAACGAGGCTTGCGAAGAAGAATGTGGTTGGTGGTCTCTGATGGAAGTAACTTAACTGGGTTGTTTTCTGTTTGAGAGGATGTTGTTGATGAAGCTGGACTTTTATTACGCCGAATTGGATGGGAGGTGTGGAGGTTTGAATTTAGTGAGTGATGCCATTTAAGTTCTGGGGTAATTTTCTTCTTTATTTGAAATTAAATATATGTAGATGTAGTATTAGATAAAGATTACATACGATAGATATATATATAGATTATATATATATATATATATATATATATATATATATATATGCCTATTTTATTTCCATGCTTTAGTTCTATGTTTGGAAAACATGAATTTGTTGCACAATTAGCCTCCTGTCGTGTTTGAAGTTCTCCACCAAACTTGACTATTGCCTGAATCCGATTTACTATTTCCCGCTCAGCTTTATTATTTTTGTTTCTTTATTATCACGAGGATGGATTTCATTTGCTATTATTAGCTTTTTTTGCTGTGAAGGTGTGGTTTTGAAATACTTCATTCTTCCTCTTGTATAGGAGTTTTTTTGGTGATATTTTTTTAGAGATTGGAGACTGATGACTGTAGCACCAGAAGACAACTGGTATAGTCTTCTAAATCTAAGTGGATAGATTTCTGAGTTAAGGATCCATGGTATAGTCTAAATGCATTTACTCTTTGACGACGCAGTCTGCTATTGGTGAGTATTTTGGTCAAAACGGAGAGTTTCATCTCTTGAGCAATCCTTTCTTTTCTTACTACAGTCACCAGTAGATAGTAAACCAATAATGTTGACTCTTGAGGAATCTATACAAATTCAGGTAAGAGTTTTATTTGCACCGCTTTCTCGGCCAGCATGTCATGCTAACCAACTTCCGGCCTATACAGAACAGAATCGGAGCTGATATAATAATGGCTTTCCTTGATGACGTCGTGAAAACAACCATTACAGGTCCCAGAATTGAAGAGGGTATGTATTGCACCCTTCCGTGGATTGATAGGTGCATTGAAGGTGAGAAATATATGCAATATATACCTTAGCAGTATGTTCAAGTAGTTGTTGTTTTATGTTCTGTTGAGTACACTATATATAACTTAGCAGTATCTTAATAGTGCAGTATCAAAACTGTGGGTAAGTACAGGTTTTTTTATTCATTCCCTATTCTTAAAAATCTTTTCTCTGCCGCAATGTAGACATACAACTGAAAACTCTATAATTATTTTCTACTGAGTACCTTTATCTTCTTTTTTTTTCTTTCAATAATAACAAATTGGGTTTGGCTTGTTTGCATGTGATGCGATCATAAACACTGAAATTGTGTAGATATAATTTACAAGCAACTACTTCAATAGATATCTTGTTTTAGTTAGGTTGCTGATATTCTTGAATAAAAGTTGGAAAGGAAATTCGCTTGGGTAATGGATAGGGGAACTTTGGATGCCATTAAAGTGTATCCAAAAGTGTATCTTGTGGGTTTAGATACAAATGAGCAATATAATTTTAACGTTTCTATTTTCCATAAGTTGATATTTCATTTACTGTTTTCCATAAGTTTCTGTTTATTCATCTACCTCACAATGAATTGCTTCCTGAATTTAGTTCATATCATGGACATGAATGCTGGACAGGGTGGCTTTGCTGCAGTTGTAATTCTGTATGTCTGTCTATTTTAATGTCTGTTTTCAATTGACTCGATTAATTCTTTTTCTTCGTACATTAATGTATGTCTATCTGTCTGTTTTGAGCTTCATTATTTCTTTTCAGCTGTGTCCTTGAAGGTATCTTTTGTGCTTCAGGTCTCTAAAAACATCAGCTTGATTACAAAATGATCAGGAATCATGAGCATTTCAAGTTTCTTTTTTCTATTTTGCTACTATCCTTCTTTAATTTTCTTATCTTGGTCACTAAGTGATCGGGAATCATGTGGTTCATTCTTACTTTGTAGAAGAAGATGTACAAGTATCAGTTTGGCCAGTTTGCTTGGACACACATGATCCTCACAGTGGTCTTTGCACTGTCATCTTTTACAGTAGCCAAGATTTTTGAAGGCGTCATCCGGTAGTTTACTCTTTCCAGAAGCTTAATTAATTTGACTTATGAATCATGCTGTCTTAGTTTTTCTAAGAAGAGGAAATCTGATATTTGTCTGAATTGAGAATTCCTTTCATCCACATTATGAGCTTGGGCTGACAGATTGCAAGAAATGAAGAGCAATGTGATGCCTCTGTACTTGATATTTATGCCTACTGCTCCTTTCTTTGGGGATCATGAGTATGTGCAAATGTGTGAAACCTGAGACAGAAAATATGTATATAAATAGCAGTGATCTAAAGATTAGCAGTAGTTGTGTATAACTGTTGTGTATGTTATAAAGTTTAATGATAAGAAATAGTTTATCAAAATTGTACGACAGATACAAAAGTTTTTGGAAATAATATTTGACCCATTTTTTGTGATTTTCATGTTTATTAAGATTTTTAATAATATAATAAGACTATTGATATTATAAATAATGTAGAATTTTATTTTTTTTAAATATGAAAGATCAAATAGGGCATCTATATGTTACACCAAATGCTAGATTAAATAGTGCAATAAATGTAAAATTGCACTAATTGAAGGATATCAAATAGGGTAACACAACACTTTGCTCTTGTTGTCCTGTATGTATTAGTGCAACATACACATTTGCCCTATTTATGGGTAGGTGGGTGGCCATGGAAAAAACAAACGGGGCAATAAAATTTGTTGCACTATTTGGTGTTGATCAAATGGTGCAACTTATATATTATGCACTATTAATTCAGATAGCAAATGGTGCAAAACATAAAAGTTGCACTATTAGTTGGTTAACAAATGGTGCAACTATTTTTAGGTGCCCTATTTGTGTTGGGTTGACCGTAAGCTATCACCAGATCAAACGGGGCTCCAAATGCATTTCACCCTTTGTTATATATCAAATGGTGCAATAATTGCAACATGCACCATTTGCTATTGATCAAATGGTGCAACTAATACAACTTGCACTAATTGGGTTGAGTCATTTAGTGCAACTTTTTTGTACTTCATCAATTGGAGCATACCTTTGTTGCACTAATAGTACAAGACAAATAGGGCGAAACTAAAAGTTGCACCAAATTGATTATTGTAGCGAATCAACTAGTGCAACATTGGGGCAAGATTCATTTTGCTCCAATTACCGTATTAGAGCAATATTTTGATCTATTGGTGCAACTTTTGTTGCACCAATAGAACTTGTATGTTGTAGTGAGTTGATAATACGTAACCGATGATGGAAATAAATTAGGATGGGGAAAATTAGGTGTATATGATTTTAGTGCTAAAAATGTGTGAAATTGATAGGAAAATAACTTGAGAAAA
>CM041778.1:129127301-129159883 GCA_023374045.1 Limonium bicolor | reverse complement strand
TAATGTATGTATATGTGCAGGAAAATTTGTGTGGTGTAGTGTGATTAATGATGTGTGAATCGATATGGAGATTGGGAATGAATAATTAGCTGAAATGGTATGTGGGCAAAGTGAGAATTTTAGGGGAACCTCTGCCCAAATTTGTATGGAAATTAGAGGACTTGGATGTATAAGGAGAGAGAACAACCTAGACAATAACTAGGTGTGTTTTGGTAGTAGTTGTGAGTGATTAACCATGTTGTAACAGATTTTGAATGGAGCTAGATAATGGGGAGAACTTGAGTGGAAGGTAATGCAATTAGGATGCTAGGAATGGTATTGATAGAGGGAGTATTGAATGGTGGAAGTGGGAACCAAAATCTGTAGCAAAGAGGTATTAGATTGCATTGTGGAACTAAGAAGAAATGGTGTGCAAGATTTGGTAAAATGAATGTTGGACTTGGGTATAGATGGTACAATTGCTTGGAAATGAATTGGCATGGTAAGAGGAGGTATTTGGGATGCTAGGAGTGACATTGGTAGAGGAAGCATTGGATGGTAGAAGTTGGTTTAAAAATCTGTAGCATTGAAGAAAGAAAATGGGTATAAGTGCTGGAATGAAATGAGGAAAAAATTGTGTAAGTTGATTTAGGATTGAGAAATGAATTTGATTGATGAACTAAGGTGAATTAGAGGATTAATTAGTGTTTAAACATGTAGTAAACATGTGGAAATGAGTAGGAAAAGATTGGGTGAGAATAGAGCTGAATTTGGAATCCAAGTAGATAATTAAAAGGGTTCTGCAGCCGACCTACCCAGGCGACCTACCCTAGACTGGGTCGGTCGGGCCGAATTCTGTAACCCGGGTACTCTCTGCAGCCGACCTACCCAGGCGACCTACCCAGAGTGGGTCGGTCGGCCTTTATAAAAAAAAATTATTTTAATTAGATAAATATATAAATACATATATGTAATATATATTTATAATATATATATATATATATATATCATATATATAATATATATATATATATATATACATATATACACATATATAAATACATACTATAGTAATGAGTAGGCGTTAATGCTAAAGTAAAGAAGGTAAGAAAGTTGTGAATATAAAGAACATTAAGTATACCAAAATAGCGGGATAACGGGTAAGTACGGGAGTAGTAACTATGTATGTATTGTAATGCTTAGTATTAATTGAATCATTTGACATGTAGTCATTGGTTCGAGAATAAGGATCGAGGAACAAGAGTGAACCAAAGGGACAAGGGAACACCCGGTAAAGTAAATTCCGGTAAAAGGTATGATTTCTTCATGCCCTGTATCCTAATCTGGTTACCCCGATTTGGTGCTTATTTGACCACCTAATAAGATAAATGCATGAATCGGACTATATTGCACTTACCTGTGCTTGACTTATGTCGTGCTTGATATTTATTGTCTTGAGCACTAGTTTGTATAATTCATGAAATATGAATGATGGTGAATGGTATTCGAACCTCGTATGTACTTGTGTAATGTATTGTACCTCGTATGTATGTGTATATGTGTATTGTATTATTGTGGCTTGGATGTTGACTTGTGCTAATTCCTAACTATCTAACTCCTAACTTAAGTGAGTAAATTGGAATGAGTACAAGTCCGATATAGTTTCGGCCACGCGTGAGGATGCGGAGTCACAAGAGGTTGGCTGCAATTCCTGACTCTTAAACTGGTCCGCGGCCCAAATCCCTTAAATGGGTAGCATCCCGGATTGGTGAGTCAAGTAAATCCCGGATGGGACGGAGTAGTCCCCAGGGCCGGAGGTCCCGACGACTTAACTTGAGTAAGAGTAAGAGTAAGTAAGTATGGATCCGTAAGTATGTATGAGTATGTATGCGTATGTATGAAGTAACGAGTAAAAGAGTAATCTCCACCCGATTAACCCGGGTGGACCAATGAAGCTAACAAGAATTGTATATTGTGTATGTAATGAGTATGTGTATTTCGGAAGAAGGTAAGTATGTATTGGATGGTTTATTGTATTCCTTGTATGTAATGTAGTGTATGTATGTATGCCTTGCGTAAGTATTGTTGTATTGTGTATAAGAGCATGTATGCATGTATGTTTGAATGAAATCAACCGCATGTATTCGACCAAGTGGTCGGCGTACCCTCACTAGTACGCGGGGTATGCGGTTATCATGCTCGGCGCAAGCTGACCCCTTCGGGGGACATTTTTTTTAGTGTGCAGGTACCCGAAGCGAATGTGGTCAAGGCACGAGACCGGCGACTACATTGAATAGTAGTAGTAGAATGTAGAGGTGTATCAACTAGCACACCCCTTGTATTTAGAAAGTAATGTAGTAGTGAGGAATGGGTAGTAAGTAGTCTCTTAGGGTGTATGTATGAACTTGGAAGGGATATGATAATTGTATAAGGATCCTAGTAGACTCGGTTAAGTATATTGTATGGATTGAAGAGGAGTAAGTACTGAATGGAGTATTGTTGTAATTGATTGATGAATGGAGTATGTAGTCTAGATGCGTAGTACTCGGGATTCCGGTCCATCAGACCGATGCTGTATGTAGAGGTAGTAGCCTTGTTAGTCACAAGGGTGACTAACGGCATTGTATCACCCATTGTATGTAAGTATATTTCCGCTGCGTGTATCTGATATGTATGGAGATTGGACGGTAAGCACTGTACTAATGGTAGGGGTGTTACATTGACATATCCATGTTGATCTACAAACATTACAAAAAATGGCCATTTGTTCTTTTTTTTTACTCATCTTGAGCCTCATTAACTATCAAGCAGAACTTTGCATTCCTAATCTCATCTCTAATTGCTTGTTGTACATTTTGAGAAAAAACACATAAGATCTCCTTCTGAATATCTTGTGATGTATACTTCGCATTTTTGGAGCATTCTTCAACACAACATCACTGACACTCTTGTTGTAAGATGAAAGAATCTTGATCAATTCAAGAAAATTTCCTTGATTTCTTGAACTAGATCGTTCATCATGCCCTCTAAATGCACATGCTTGGAATGTGAGTCACTTAACCGCCTCAATGGAAGTTTTCAAGCGCAATCTGTTACTCATAATCTGCTGAGATGTCTACTTGTGTATCAAAGTCTCAAAATGACGTAACTGAATTTTCAAATTTTTGTAACAAAGAACTGAATATTGATGTGCTGAGTTAGAGTTCTTACCTTCATGATGGACAAAAGCATAATTTTTTCCGTCATTCACCTTTTTCAAATTATTGAATCCTTTTGAAGTAAATGTGTCTGACCCGCTTCCTTCACTAGCCTTCTTGTCAAACAGGTAGCAAGGAAGACAAAATGCAGCATCTTTGGTCTCTGAACACTCTAACCAAAAGAAACTCTTGAACCAATTTGCTTGAAACCTACGCTGATGACGATCACCCGTAAATGGGTAATTATATTTATGGAGTTGATAAGGACAAAGTTTTATATGTGTTCTTATCACATCACACTGGTCTCTAGGATAGTCCCAAATTGAAGGTCGAGCACTAGGATCACGGATCAAGGAATCAATATTGAATTTATCAGACTGTAGCATCTCTAAATTTTGGAGTCGAGGAGACTTTAGAGGTGGCTCTTCCTCACGAACAGATTGACCTTGAGGATTAGATTTTTCAACTGGCTCTGTAACACCCCATCCAACAACAACACACTTAACAACTAACTGCAGCAGAAAACATACTTCATCACATTACTTAACTCGTTGGTGTTACATGCCGTTAACCACCCACGTGGCTAACAAGGCTATTACATATTCATTGTATCGGTCTGATGGACTAGATTCCCGAGCAACTGTACATTACTATACCTTTCCATTAACAACAACTAACATACATAAGCCTCCCAACTGTACCGAGTATTTACAAACTGATGCCGATAACAATTTCGGCCTTACTACACCTACAATACATACACAAATTTAAATGGATACCCACGTACAAACTACTACCCCGTCCTCCTCTCGAACGACTTCCAGGTCCTTATACCTGAAATAGGAAAAGAAGAGAAAGGGTGGCCACTCAGGGGCTCAGCATCTTTGCTGGTATGGTAATCCCGCAGCCCGCATGCTACCGGGCCACGCACAACTATTTGTCGTCTTAGCATGCGGTTGATTAAATTTAAATCATGCATGTACTCCAATAACACAAAACACATTACAATCCACAACAGAGGTCACAACAAATATAGACAACACATCTACACCTAATAAATCACTCTTTGTGTTCTTTGACCCTAGAGTGTTTCTCCTCTAATGGAGCTACTTCCTTAATAGACGATACCTACCCATTAATCGGGTTATCCTTAAACGCCTCTTATCATAAACTGGGATTCATATCCATGATCCACATACTCCACATTTTAACATCATATAACATCACACCGCTATAAGAATTACGGCACAACAATAACACATAACACAACGGGTACGGTTCTCTTAAGGAACCGACCCCAAACATAATTAGTTCATTGTAGAGCCTAGAGAATGTCGCCAACTCATGATAAGCTCGTTATACAACACTCGTTACTGTCCTAATAGTCGGACGAGTAACTTAACTTAAAGATGGATCGGATTTAGTGACCCGAACACACCACACAAACACATGTTCCCCCTAGACCGATCATAAGTCAGAATAGCTAAGCTTTGGAGTAAGCTAATGGGAGATCGTAACCCGTGAGGGAAACAACCATAACAGAGAGGAGGGTAAAGCTAAGAAGGATACCCACTCCCAACAACGCGCGACCGGAACATCCGGATTCCTCACCCCCGTTAGTACATATTTACTTGTAGATAAATAGTTAGAACCCCACTATGGAATCTATCACATCCACACACAAAAAGGTATTTCAACTGGGTTAAACACACGAGGGAGGTCCATACATTCACACACAAACATCACACAATTAACTCACGCATATTCGTGGTTCGAACGTCCCATGGTTCGGGTCGTTAAATCCGAATACCGATCTCTCATGTGATCCTTGTGAGAAACCAAGAGAGCCTTTTACTTATTTCATTACCGAAGAGCAAGACGCTCGGGTATATCGTGTATATTACTGTAAGGATTACAGAGAGTATAGAGTTATATATAATAAGATAAGTAACGGTAACTTACATATAAGAGGCCTAGTTACAATCTAGAAAATTACATAATAACCCCTAGATACATACTAACACCCCCGCGCAAAACTTGACCGTCTAGGACATGTTTTGGAGTAAATGTAGACCGACTTTATGGAGTATACTTCTGTAATCCTTTCCTGAGAGAGTTTTGGTGAGAAAATCTGCAAGTTGATCCTTGTTGGAGATGTGCTGAACAGAGATCATCCCATCTGAAATTTGTTGACGTACATAATGTATGTCTATTTCAATGTGCTTTGTCCTTTGGTGTAGAACCGGATTCTTTGCAATGTATACAGCTGACTTGTTATCACATTTGACTGGAATGGGTTCAACATCTGGAATACCGAAATCATTGATGATCCTGCTTAACCATGCGAGTTCTGAGGTGACCATTCTCATGGCCCTATACTCTGCTTCAGCAGAGGAAAGTGAGACACTTGCTTGTTTCTTTTTTCCAAGAAATTGGGCTGCCTCCGAAGAGAATGTAGAAACCTGAAACAGACTTTCTTGTGTTTGGGCAAGAAGCCCAATCACTATCACAATAAGCTGTTAACTGGTAATCAGAGGTATTGTTTAAAAGTAACCCATAAGAGATAGTACCTTTTAAATACCTCAATGTGTGTAAAGCAGCTTGGTAATGTGCTTCTGTCGGTTGTTGAAGAAATTGGCTTAATAATTGTACAGTGAAACTGATATCAGGTCTACTGTGTAATAGAAAATTTAATTTTCCTACCAAGCTTCGATATAGTGTGGGGTTGTCAAGAGGTTTTTCTTTATCAGCAAGCAATCTTGTTCCAATGGGAAGAGGGGCAGTGACAGAAGCAGTGTGGGACATATTGTATTCTGTTAATATTTCAGAACAGAACTTTTGTTGTGTAATGATTAATCCCTGTTTATGATGGATGAATTCCATCCCTAGGAAATAGTGGAGTTTTCCTAGATCTTTAATCTTAAAGGTTTCGTCTAATTTTTGTTTTAATTTGTTTATTTCTGTTTGACAGTTTCCACATATGAGAATATATCTACATAAATGGCAAGAAAAGTGACAGTGCTTGTTGTCTTCTTAAAAACAAGGAATAATCATTTTCAGATCTGGTATATCCCACATTCTTAAGAAAATCACTTAGTTTGGAAAACCATTGTCTTGATGCTTGCTTTAGCCCATAAAGGGATTTTTTCAACTTACATGCATTGTAATTGCTTTCAATTTGGAGACCTTTTGGAATTTGCATATATATTTCTTCATGGAGGTCTCCATGTATGAAAGCATTATTCACATCCAATTGATCAGTTATCCAATGTTTCTTGACAGCAACAACAAGCAAAGTTCTTATTGTAGACATTCTTACAACTGGTGAAAAAGTTTCAGTATAGTCTATGCCATATTTTTGAGAAAAACCTCTGGCAACTAACCTAGCTTTATGTCTTTATATCATCCCGTTTGCTTTAAACTTTGTTCTGTAGACCCACTTACAACTCACTGCCTTTTTATTCTTGGGCAGTTTAACCAATTCCCAGGTTTTATTTTTAATGAGAGCTTGCAGTTCTTTCTGCATGGCTTCATTCCAGTGAGTATGTTGAGAAGCCTCTTCATATGTGATGGGGTCAGCAGTATGAAGAAGTTTCTCATAATCTTCATTTTGTTTAACAGAACATACATATTTTGGTGTTGTCAGTAAGGGATAGAAGATCTGTTTGGATAGGTTGAGTTATATGTGTTTCAGAGGTCTTTAATCTGTTTGAAAGAATGATAGTGAACGAGTCTGAATTGTCAAATATGGATGAACCAGTGTAGTAATCAGCTAGATAAGAAGGGGTATTTCTAATTCTAGTTGATCTTCTGAGATCTGTCTGATTTGGAATGTGTCTGTAACTTCAGGCAGAGGTTGTGGTTCAGGTTGTGAAATAGTAGTAGAAGAAGGAGGAGTATTTTCATTGGAAGTGGTTCTGGTATGATCCATGGAAGGTGAATCTTCATCAGAAATATAAGGAATGAGAAGGAGAAACGTTGGTGTCAGTAGGTGGTGAAATGTAGGAAGATGGGTTATGAAATGGGAAATTGAATTCATGGAAAATAACATCTCTAGATGATTATTTTCATGTCTTTTAACCGTAAGAGTTTGTATGCCTTTTGGGTGTTGGCCAGCTTAAAAGACACAAGCATCAGATCTATTTTCGAATTTATCTTTATGCTTGTTTAGATTCACGGCATATGCAAGGCATCCAAACACTTTTAATTCCTCATAATTTGGTTTGTGACCATATAGGACTTCATATGGGGTTTTTCCCTTTAGTGCAGATGTGGGAAGTCTGTTTAATAGTTGTGTAGCATATAGAATGCATTCCCCCCAGTAAGTTATGGGAATTTTGGAAGTGAAAAAAATTGCTCGAGCAGTATTAGCAAGATGTCTATGTTTACGCTCCACAACACCATTTTGTTGTGGAGTGTATGCACATGAAGTTTGATGGATAATTCCTTGTGTTTTATAGAAAGTTTGACCTTCTAGGGAAATCCCTAATTCATATGCATTATCAGAACGTAGTTTTTATTTTCTTGTTAAACTGTCTTTCTGTCATGAGGATAAATTCCTTAATGTAATGCATAGCTTCTCCTTTGGTTTTCAACAACTTTACCCATACAGCTCGAGAAAAATCATCTACAATGCTAAGGAAAAACCTTTGATCATTATAGGTCTGGTTTCTAAATGGTCCACAATATCAAGATGTATAAGTTCAAAATTTCTTTAGAAGAAATTGTGGACCTAGGAAAAGGTAATCTATGATCCTTGGCTAGATGACATGAATCACAAACAAAATCAGGAACAAGCTTTCTTTTATTGATTAAACCAAGATCATACAATTTCTGTAAAGGGGCATGTCCCATTCTATTATGCCATCTGACTATATCCTGATGAACAGAAGCAGTAACAACCGAATTTTCATGGAGACTATGAACAGAAGTACTATGTTTTCTGTAAAGTTTCAAAGAATCTCTACATTGTAAAATCTACACAAACAGTCAATGTCTAGTACATACAATCCATTTATCTGTTTTCCCAGAAGCATACAAGTGGTTGTCTCAAGGTCCTGTAACATGCATTCGTTTTGAGACATAATCAGATGACAATTCATTTGTTCCAAAAGCTTTCTAACAGACAAAAGATTGAATTTAAAAGTCTGGACATGGTAAACATTCATGATGGAGAAATCGGGGCTTATAAAAATGTTTCCTATTCCTGTATTAGACTGGGATGACCATCGGGCATAGTTACTTTGTGGTTGCATCTCTTATATGTTTTTCATCAAACAAGGAAAAATTACCGCAGACATGATCTGTTGCACCACTATCAATTATCCATTTGTTTTCTAAGTTATGATCTTTGGCTATGTTTAAAACAGTAGCAATTTTCTTGATGTTAAGATTAGAAAACATACGTGCGAACTGATTATAAGGATCAGTTCTGGTGGTCTGTGCTATTTCTCCTTCATCCTGGAAATACGCAGCTAATCCAATGAGTTGCTGCTGAGACAGGCCAGCAACTTCACTTGTTTGATTTTGAAGAAATCCTTTAATTCCTTCTAGCTGCTGTCGATTGAAACCAGGAACCGGGAATCACCAGATGGATCTTGGTTTGTGGGATATTGCGGCATTAGGGTTCCTGCTAGACATTTCTTGTCTTTTCCTTGCTTCCAGTTGTTTGGAAATTTGCCCGTCACCCAATAGCAATCATCATACGAGTGACCAAATTTCTTGCATTTTGCACATTTTGGCCTATTATCGTCAGTTCGAACAGAGTTGGGGTTAGGGTTTACTTTTTTCGAAACAGGCTGGTTTCTGCTTGCGGAAGTTTGGTGTGCTTGAGTTTGGGAGATGTTTTGACTTCGATTGGTTGAAGCTTGAAATATGATCCCACTGTCTTCACCCGTTTTTTGGTTCTGATCATTCTTGTGATCTTCTTCTTGAACAGCCATGGCGTATACTTTCTCAACATCAGGAAGTGGCGACATCATCAGAATAGAGCTGCGCATGGCGTGAAACATCGGATGTAGACCCATCAAGAAGTCCATTACTCTTTCGTTTTCAGTTATCTTCAAGGCGCTGAAGAAGCACCACAAGAGCATACTGGATAATCTGTAATCTGCTCGTATTCGTTCCAAAGAGTAATCCACCTTGTATAATACGTGTTGAGATCGTCGTCGTTTTTGTTGGATTTTTCTTGTTTCTTGCCGGATTGTGTAGAGTCGGGTACCATTTGAATGGTCGAATCGGCGACAGAGGTTAGCCCAGATCTTTTCTGCCGTCGGAAGAAAAATTACAGATTTTCGAATTTTGTCATCCAGGGCAGTGAATAACCAACCCATGACCATCCCGTTGGCCTTCTTCCACGCATTCCTTCTAGCGCCTTCGTAATCCTCCATTTTGATGGTGCCGTTGACAAACCCTAATTTCGATTTTGAGACTAACCCGACAAGGAAGTTCTGTTTCCACTCGAAGAACCCTACTCCGTTGAACTTGTGCGCCAATTGCATACCCGGAAAATCAGAAGCATGTATGTATAATTTGTCGGTAGCTGCAATATTTTCTGTCGAGGAGCTTTCCTTCTCCTTTCCTTTTCCGGTTTCCGTCTCGAGGTTGTTTGGAGTTTCTTTCTCTGTATCTTTACCATCCATTCTTGGAGATTGGAAGAAGAAATTGTGAGATTTTTGAAAGAAACAGAGGGAGAAGAAGAGGAATCGCAACTCTTGGTTTACACTCGCTCTGATGCCATGTGAGAAACCAAGAGAGCCTTTTTACTTATTTCATTACTAAAGAGCAAGACGCTCGGGTATATCGTGTGTTATATTGTAAGGATTACAGAGAGTATAGAGTTATATATAATAAGATAAGTAACGGTAACTTACATATAAGGAGGCCTAGTTACAATCTAGAAAATTACATAATAACCCCTAGATACATACTAACAGATTTGGGGATAGAATTAACCGTAGCCATGAATGGATATGGTTGCTGAGAAGGAAGTTGGGCTAGAGCGTGAAGTTGGTTATATATGGGTCTTGAGAGAGATAAGCAGAAAATGGAGGAGTTGCTTGGGGATATTGCTGCACCATTTGTGACCACAAGTGATGTCCAAAAAGGAGAATGTGGGTCTGCTATCTCTGGTCTATACGAATGAAATTTCCGCACGACCCTGAGCACCTTATCAAACAGTCTACCAGGTTAGTTTGGAAGCATATTTTGATTAGCTCAAACAAAAGTGTTAAGGGGTACTTGTGTGTATTACTCCCTCCTATTCTAAATATAAGTCATTTTAGGCTTTAGAATTATGTTCAAATTATAAGTCGTTTTAGACTTTTTGTATCTATCTTTCTACTTTTACCTTTTTTCTTTTTTAATTATTATTATCATTTCACTCTACTTTTTATCTTACCAATAAAGTATACTTACTTTTTTATTCTCCCAATACAAAAAGTAAGGGTACACTAGTCTTTTTGAATTCTTTCTTAAAAATTGTGAAAAAGTCTAAAACGACTTATAATTAGAATAGGAGGGAGTATTATTTATGAAACTAATTCCAAGACGACAAAAACGGACATTGATCTTCTTCCTTGTAGCTTCTTAGGGCATCCACAATGGTGTGGATTCCACCCATAATGTTAAAAAAGAAAAGAGAAAATGATGAGGTGGAGGAGAGAGGATGTGAGAGGGGTGCTTAAGTAAGACACCCTCTTTTTAGAGAACCTAGGTAAACAAGAGAGATTGTGAGAGGAGATAATAAAATAATATTTATTGGTGGGTGGAATCCACTTTTGTTATTGTGGATGCCCTTATCGGATAACTAACTATTCAACAACCCAAGAGAGGGGAATTTTGCCTGGACTGGAGCAAGTAAGTATTACTAATATTATTATAGTAGTCCGGAAGGTGGGATTTATCAGTCACTCCCTTAGTAATGTCAGAATCACAGCATCAAACACATTATTATATCTTCTTCAAACGTACAACTGTTCATCCATATCTAAACTCCAAGCTTCTGCCTGGAATATATTCAGTTGGAAGGAGTGATTGTGGTCCATCTTCACCTTAACCTTACCATTTTTTCCCCATTTTTACCGTACACATAATACTACCCGCGTGTGGGCAATATTTACCATCATCTGTACTGTGGTGATGGAAGTTAGAAAGTAAGAGATGGGCATTTTTGGCTTGCCGATTGTGGGTTATAAATAGAATACGAGTGGTTGAACCTCACACTGCAACCTGGAGGGCATGAGTTGTTTTCTGCAGCAGTAGACATAAGTAGTAGTACTGATACACAGGAAAAACCTATACTATCAATGCCTCTTTTTTCACTCAGAGTTACACCGAAGGGGGCAGCACACAGAACT
Source organism: Limonium bicolor (assembly GCA_023374045.1). Taxonomy (NCBI): domain Eukaryota; kingdom Viridiplantae; phylum Streptophyta; class Magnoliopsida; order Caryophyllales; family Plumbaginaceae; genus Limonium; species Limonium bicolor. The sequence goes on along the minus strand of CM041778.1, from coordinate 129,148,350 downwards.
ATACATGCATGTCAGAGAGAGCTTCACAATAAACCCATCCACCTACCCAGCCAAAATCCATGCATTATAAATGCATCCCATCCATCTCTCGTTTCAAAGGTTAGATGATGTCACTTTCCCTGTCCGCCTGCCATGAGGAGGCTAGGCTACTACTAAAGCTCATCCATCAACTTGTGCTGTAGTAGTTCAGAATAATAGAGATACCTAACAGTAATACAGTGTGTACTCTTATGGAGAATCTCTGTTCTACCACCTCCACCACTACTAGACCATTTCAGTTACTTTCAGTCCTCTGTTTCTTCTTCTTGTTTTTTGTTCTGTATCCCTTTTCCTGCAATGGGCTCTCTTTCAACTTCTATGCATTCTCATGCCCGACTGTGGAGTTCATTGTAAGAAACGCTGTAAAACAAGCTGCTGACTCAGATCCTGATATCCCCGGAAAGCTTTTAAGGCTTTTCTTCCATGACTGCTTTGTTGAAGTAAGTTAAAAGTTTTTGTTTATTCCTCTACTGGGTGAATTGTTTGTTTTGATCGAAATGAAAATGACACTGAGTGAGCTAGCTAGCAGGGGTGTGATGGTTCTGTTCTGGTACAAGGCAATGGGACTGAGGGCACAGACCCTGCAAACACTTCTTTAGGAGGGTTTCAGGTTATAGATTCTGCAAAGAGTTCTCTTGAGATGTTCTGCCCTTCCACCGTTTCCTGTGCTGATATTCTTGCCTTGGCCGCCAGGGATGCAGTCTTCCTGGTAATTGAGTTTTTTTTTTAAAAAAAAGGGTTATGAATGAGGTATGTTACTGGTTTTAAATTATTCTTATCCGATTCTTAGGCTGGAGGACCTTCAGTTCAGATCCCGACAGGCAGGAAAGATGGCAGGATCTCTGATACTGCAAACGTGAGGCCCAACATTGTCGACACGGGCTTTACTCTGGATCAAATGCTTAACATCTTCGTCTCCAAGGGCTTGTCTTTGGAAGATATCGTTGTTCTGTCGGGTTATCATTTTCATTCTTCATTCTCAAAAGTTATTAGGAAATCAAAGCTCAATTCACTCGCTCTTCTTCTTTTAACAAGAATGATAACTGACTCATGGATGTGATTCGTGATGATGCAAATTAAATAACAGGTGCACACACCATAGGTTCGGCACACTGCCGCACTTTCAGCAACAGATTCCAAATGGATTCCAAGGGAAACCTGACAATCATTGACTCCTCTCTTGACAAAACATACGCGCAGCAGCTTGCTGTGCAATGTTTTCACACACCTACAGCTGTGGATGCCGCCTCTACAACAGTCCATTGCGATCCGCAGACATTTTCTTTGTTTGACAACCAGTATTACAAGAACTTGATCCATGGGAAGGGGCTGTTTCACACGGATTCAGTGCTGCTTGAGGATGAAAGAACAAGGGGACTAGTGGAAGAGCTTGCAGGGGATGGAAATGGGTTCTTGCAGAGGTGGGAGGAGTCTTTTGTAAAGCTGTCTATGGTTGGGGTTAAGGAAGGGGAAGCTGATGGAGAGGTTAGACACCGCTGTTGGAGAGTGAATGATTAAGGTTTATTATAGCTTATCGAGGGATTGAGGAGGAGGATTAGCAACTTTGATCACAAATGTATAGAAGAAGATGAAAGATTCCCTTTTTCTTTTCATTCCGGATACAGCTGTTGCGCAAAAGTTTCTGTAGTTGTTATTGTTGTGGTGGAATTGGAAATAAGAATCTGGTCTCCTGTTCAACTATAAGGAAGTGTTCGTAAATTTCTAAACAGCTTTGTGCACCTCATCTTAATGGAAATTTCATCTTGTTTCAAAAAACTATAAGTGTTCGTTACTATTATCATATTTTTTTTCCAAATAACGTTACCATTATCATATTGTATTAAGAGAAACTACACAGAAGATAGTTCTTTTATGCTTTGGTGTCTTGGGCATCTTAGACAGCCAGCATAATCATCTCTCTTCGTTTTAAAAATCCTTTTTAAAAAGGAGTGTGTCATACTTCCTAGGTATTCTACGCAAATAAGATGCCGCGGCGCGTCCGCACTCTACGGGTGGGCACGCTGACATGGTAGTGTGACTGGACTGTCTTGATGACTGGATTGTTTTTTACTATATTAACTTTAAATGTTTGTAATTTTTAATATATAAGTCTAAAATAAAAAAGAATTATATCATTATTCACCTAAATTCAAGCTCTTCAAAATAAGACCAATCATGGATATGTTTTGACAACTTTGAAAAAAATTATTTTTACATGTTATGATGATACACTAAAATGATAATATGATTCATTAATTTTGATATTATGATTCATTAAAAATGATATTATGATTCATTAAAATTGATATTATGATTTACTAACTAATAAGTGGTGAATTAGATAACACTTTGGAACCGATAAAAAGTTATTATTATTTTGTAGTGTATTATTATTGTATGTTGTATTTTAAGCCTTATATGGTGAATCATGTGTTTTTCGTACATACCAAATTTGTTTTGTGTTGTATTATTGTTTAATTTGTTATTTTTATATGTTTACGTTGATACACTAAAATGATGATATGATTCATTAACTTTGATATTATGATTTATTAACTAAAAAGTGGTGAGTTATATCACAAATTTTGAAACCGATAAAAAATCATTATTGTTTTGTTGTATATTATTATTATTGTATGGTGTAATTTAAATCTTCTATGGTGAATCATGTATTTTCATACATACCAAATATTGTTAAAATTTTTTATTTTAATATATTTGCGATGATACACTAAAATGAAGATATGATTCATTAATTTTGATATTATGATTCAGACAAGTAGTGAATTAGATAACAAATTTAAAACTAATAATGGATCATTATTGTATTATTATTATTGTTGTTTAGTGGTGTATTATTATTATTTATATGATTTATTTTAAGTCTTATATAGTGAATCATATTTTTTTTAACATACCAATTTCAAAACAGATAATGAATCATTATTGTTTTGTAGTGTATTATTATTGTTGTATGGTGTATTTTAAACTGTATCTGGTGAATCAAGTATGATTGATATGTATAAATATATACATATAAAAAATATAAAATTTTAAAGTTGTCAAAACATATCCATGTCTGGTCTTGTTTTGAAGAGTTTGAATTTAGATGAACAATGATATTGTTTTTTTTTCATTTTAGATTATATTTTAAAAGTTATAACCAATTGAAATTAATATAGTAAAAAGATAACCCAGTCAGCAAAACAGTCCAGTCAACTGCTGACTGGACTGTCAAGTGGACAGGACTACACCCAGTAGCATGCGGCTTGTCCGCACAATCGATACGCTGGATCGTGATATGCCTTAAACAGTGTCACATAAGATGAGTGTGACAAAGATGTGTAAAGATGTGTGGGCATACTAGAAAATACGATACGAGGAACGAGACAATCAAACAAAAAGTGGGAGTAATATGGACTGAAGATGAGATGCGTGAATATCTATTGTGGTGGTTTGGATATGTGAGAAGGAGATTGAGCGAGACACGGGTTAGGCATATTGAGACGTGGGGAGATAAAGGGAGGAAGGGAAGGGAGAGGAAGACCCAAACAAACATGGGCTAGACCGCTAGAGTAGTCAAGAATGACATGTGGCTACTTGAGACAGATGAGAGAATGTCTTTAGAGATGGCATATTCAATTCAAGTGGTTGATTGTGTTTGATATTGTGTTGATTTTCTTCCTATACCCTTCGCTACTTTCAAAATATCATTCTCATTTAGTCTCATTCGATCGTATTTCACTACTAGACTTTAGAAAAATTTCACCTTGTTTTGATAACCTCGTTTCCCTCCCTTACTCACATCTCCATTCCCATTACATTTATAGTTTCCCGCTCATTTGTGTTTTTCTTTTTTGTATCTCACTAAATTTCCCCGCCTTATATATGATTCATGTTAGCTGGCCCCAATTGTTCTGGGAATAAAATTGAGATGTTGTATAATATAATTTTTTGTTGTCTGAAATTGACATAGTTATTCTTGTTTCTAATTTTCATGGAGTCGTCGGTAGGGTTGTCAGTTTTTCCTATTTGTGAGGGAGTCAAGGCAAGGGCAATGAATTTAGGTATACATTTTTTTGTCTAGCATGACTCAGCAACAAAATTTAGTAGCATCAAATCGTAGAAATTTTTTAATCTACAATGCAAGAACCAATGATCCACCAGGTATTTAAAAAACTGGATATGATATTTTATATTGAGTAAATTGATGAGAGCAACAATCATAAATGTTCATGGGGAGTAAGGTGAATGTAGGAAAGAATAGGTATGGAGTCTGGATGAGATTAGAGTTTGATTCCTCTCCTACAGCTCTAGCAGATTTCATTCTATCAGAAGAGAAAGAGGAAAAGAGGAACAACAAGATAAAGTTCATAAGTGTCGAATAAAGAACATGAGGGAGAGAATAGTCAAGGAAGGAAAGTAACACAAGGAATAGAAGAAGTGGATGGGAATTTAGCCAGGAAGGAAATTGAAAAGGAAGCTATCAGTTTGAAGCCTTATGATGATCAAGCTCTGCTGACTTATGTTGAGGAGACTCAGAATACAGGAATGAATTTAGAAGAGGTTGCTGATAAGGCTACAGATCAAGAAGGGGAAGAAGCTCAGGTGGATCCTATACTCCCTCCTGGTTTTGAAAATATTATTCAAGCTAGAGAATAACTAGGGAAAAGAAGATTCTATCAATCTTTTGACTGGGATGGAGCAGTTTAAAAGTTCCAGAATAAGAAGAATAAAAAACAGAAGGTGAACAAGGAGCTGATTGATGATGAGGATCTGACGATTACTCAACTATTATCAGAAGAGAATATCAGGGATTATGAGCTTACTGATATCTATGACAATAATAAAAAAGGATTCAGGAGGAAAAGATTGAGGCAAAAAAAACAGAAACAAAGAGAGGGCAAAGCTCCTATGTTTCAGATAGGTTCCTCTCTTAAAGCTGGAAGACTGTAAAGAAAAATAAAACTAGAAGAGGAAATTCTAAGGCTCAGTCTCTAGTTATCCTCTCTAAGAATTTGGAGAAGGTGACAAAGGACTCTGAGAACATGGAAAATTCTTTTGAGCAGGCAGACCTTGTCCCTGGGCAAGGCTGGCAGGACAAATGAGTTGCATTAGTTGGAACTGCAGGGGTTTGGGTCGCCCTGAGGCAGTAGCTTGGGTTAAAGGGTTGTTAAAAAAATTAACCCAGAGCTAGTTTTTATTATGGAGACCCACAGATCATCTGTCCAGATGGATCTGTTTCTGAATAAATTTCAAAACTATCAAGGGTTAGCAGTAGGCAATAAGGGGAGGAGTGGAGGATTAATTCTAATGTGGAAACAGAATATTGAAGTCAAGGTCTGCAACTACTCAGATCATCACATTTCAGCAGAGTTACGGTTAGGCTAATTGGAGTCAGAAGCTTTTATCCTAGAAACTGATAAAAAATCTCAGAAAACGAATCACAATCCCATGGGTTATTGCTGGATATTTTAATCAGATTCTTTACAATGAAGAAAAAAGGGAGGGAAGATCAGACATGATATCCATCTTTCTCCTTTTAAAGATGTTGTGGTGGACTCTAATCTTATTGACACAGTTTTTTTTAAAGAAGCTTATACTTACACTAATTGCAAACTGATGAAACCCACTCTAAAATTAGACTAGATAGAGTCTTCTGTAATCTTGAGAGTCTACAGATGTTCCCTTCTATCTCAGTCGAACACTTGCATAGGAAAATGTCAGATCATAACCCCTTACTTATCAGGTTTTTGGAATCTTCAAAAAACCTGTGAAGGTTTTTAGGTTTGAAATCTGTGGGCAACTGATAAGAAATGTCTTGAGATAATCAAGGAAGTGTGGGGTTCTCAGGTGGGAGATGTGCAGGAAAAATTAAGTATTTGTGCTCACAAACTTTCTAACTGGAAAGGATGGTCGCTGGACAAGATTAAATGGAAACTCAAGAAGAAAAAAAGATGAGATGTTTAAGATTGACAGAAGTGTCTATACTCTTGGCATGGCAAATAACAGAAAAAGAGTTCAGCTTGAGATTGAATTATTGCACTTCAATGAAGAATTATGGTGGCGACAAAGATCTAGAATAGGGTGGTTGAAAGGAGGTGATAAGAACACAAAATTCTTCCATACCAAAGCTACAGCCCACAACAGAAGTAATAACATTTTTGGATTACTAGATCAAGAGCAGACGATGGTCTATTCTTGGGATGGGATCGAAGAGATTGCTTGGAATCACTTCCTAAACATCTTTCAGAGCTCTAATTCTAGTACAAATGAGCTTTTCTCCCAAGCTGTCCAAGGCAGGCTGAATAAAGATTTTGTTACAGATCTTCAGAAACCCTATCTTATTCAAGAAAACACTAGTGCAGTAAAACAATTGGGTTCTGAAAAATCCCCAGGGCCGGATGGGTTTAATGGCCTCTTTTTCAAATCTTACCGGAAGGTAATAGGAAAACAGGTCATTTCTGCAGTTCAAGACATCTTACAAGGTAACCCTATGATTAACTCTCTTAACCACTACTTTATCACTCTTATACCTAAAAAAAAGGTGTAGTTAGTATTAGTGACTTTCGTCCTATAGCTCTCTGCAATTTTTTATATAAGATTGTTTCAAATGTATTGGCTAATAGAGCTAAAAACATCTTACCCTACATAATATCACCAGCTCAGTCAGGTTTTGTTCAAGAGAGGAATATTACAGATAATGTAATCTTAGCTGGGGAGAATCAACATTATATTTCTAAGAGTAATGCAAAAAAGAGGTAATTTTGCATTAAAGACAGATCTTAGTAAAGCATATGATAGGTTAGAATGGAGCTTTATCTTTGAAATATTATCTAAGATGGGATTTCCTAGTAACTGGTTGGACCTAGTTATGCAGTGTATTACAACTGTTGAGTGTACTATTCTTATTAATGGCTCCCCAGGTAAGATTTTCAAGCCTACAAGAGGAATTCATCAGGGTGGTCCAATATCCCCTTTTATTTTCATCCTGGTTCAGGAGGCGCTTTCTAGTGCTATTAGATTAGCAGAACTTTCTGGCTCGTTTACTGGGATTAAACTTGCTAACTCTAGTCCTGTTATTACTCATTTTGCATTTGCTGATGATTTTCTATTTTGGGGATATGCAAGTGTGGAGAACGCCTCAGACATCAAGGATATTATACAGAGATACCTAACCTCCTCAGGTCAAGAGATTAACTTCTCAAAATCTGAAGTGATTTTCAGTAAGAAACTCAATCCCAGATTAAAAGATCAAATCTGTAACATCTTCAAAGTAGCTGAAGCTCCTTCTCTAGGGAATTACCTAGGCCTTCCTATGTCAGTTGGAAAAAACAAAAAACTGCACTTTAAATCTCTCCTAGACAACTTACATAAAAGGGTGCATTCATGGGCAAACCCCATGTCCCAAGCAGCTAGGGCAGTGATGACTGTTAGTGTGCTTCAGTCTATGCCAACCTATACTTTGTCTTTGTTTCAACTCCCTAAAGACTTTATCTCTAAAATGAATGCAATCCTCTCTAATTTCTGGCGGGGAGGAGGGGAAGGATAGGAAAAGCATGCATTGGATCAAATGGGAAGAGGTTTGTAAAGATAAGAAATAGGGGGGTATGGGATTCAGATCCATTTCTAGTTTTAACCTTGCTCTGTTAGGGAAACAAATCTAGAATTTACTCTAGAATCCTGAGTTTATGTTGGCCAAAGTTTTAAAAATTCTTTACTTCCCTTAGGAGTTAGTCTTGGACACTAAAAGAGGCAAAAAAGATAGTCCTATATGGTCTTCTTTGCTGTCTGCTATACCTTTAATAAGAAGAGGAGCGAGAAAAAAATAGGATCAGGTAAGGATTCTCTGATCTGGTCATCCCCTTGGATTCCTAGACCAAACTCTTTTCTTCCTATGACTCCTACTCCCAGAGAGGCCAACAAAGATAAAGTTTCTACATTGATAGACTTAGAAACTAACCAATGGAACAGTGAGCTGATCAACTAGATTTTTCTCCCTATTGATGCTAATCTTATTTCAGTACCACAGTCAATGTTCAACAAGTTGATTCCTGGCTTTGGCATCAGTCTAAACATGGTACATTTTCAGTGAGTTCAGCCTATAAGATCTGTCAAGAATGGGTTTCATGTCACTCAGCCTCGAGAAGTAACAACACAGAAAATGCAAACCTGCTCAACAGAATTAAAAGTTCAATCTGTAGTCCTCGTGTGAAACTGTTTTTTTGGAAATTCCAAAAGAATATAGTGTCTTGTACAGCTAATATAGCAAGAAGAATTGGAGGTTCTCCTGATTGCTTTTTTCTGCGATATGAAGGATACAGTGGTTCATGCAATATTTGAGTGTGTGATGGTTAGAGGTTATTGGAATAATCTGATCAATATTAATGATATCCTTACTGAAGGAGATGAGTGAGCTCAACATTGGATTCTAGATTCAGCTAGAGGGTGGAATAAGGATAAACTTTGCAAAGTGGCAAACTTAATGTGGACTTTGTATGATGCTAAGAACTATGCTAGGCATAACTCAGATGCTTCATGGTTAGCACTAGTAGATAGTAATCTTGCTTTTACTGAGAGTTACCAAGACGTAGGTTCAAAAAGAAACGAAGTCTTTGACTGTACTAATGATTGGACTCCCCCTCTGCAGGACTCTATCAAACTGAATTAGGCAGTTTTTAGAGCCAAAGGGAGAACAAGAATATGGGCAGGAATTTGGAGAAATTGGAAGGGAGAGCCTCTCATGATTTACAACAAAGTTCAATCCAAAGTGATGTCTACACAGAATGAAGAAATTGAGGTTTTAAGTTTCGGGATGAAATGGGCAAATGAAAAAGGGTACAAGAAAGTGGAGATTCAAGTGAAAGAAGAGGAAAATCAAAAAGCCTTGCAAAAGGTGATAGAAGGAATCTAACTTGACTACTCTAATCAGATGGTAGCCATGTCTTCGATGTTTGAAACAATGCAATATAGTGTAGATCAAAAACAATGCAGTTTATCTCTTAGTTTATGTTTTAAGTTGTTTAATTGCTCTCCGAAGTTTAAAACCTGGATGGATAAGAATATTCCCATGTCAGTAGTTAAAGCTTGTAATATGTTTGATACCTTTTGAGTGCTAATATAATATCTAGTGTTTTATAAAAAAACAATAGATAGCATTAGTTGGGACCATCAAAAAGTGGATTCAATGCAACCGTAATATCACATTAATGGGACTACCATGAGACACTGACTACCTAAAAAAGAAGCTTAAAATTTGTCTATTATAAAGCACTTGTTACTTGAAGAAGCTTAAACTTAAACTTTACCAAGCTATATTATGAGGTGTTGGCTACCCATTAAGACAATACTTTATAGTTATGTTGTGTTTGGGATGTGCTTGCATCTTGCATGGAAAGATGATATTTTGTCATCGTACTGCTGTATATGTGGTGTTGTTAACGAAGACCGGTTAATGTTGTTTATACTAAGTTAATTGTTATACCTAGCGTCTTAGCTACATGTGCATGTAGCCACATATGGCTACATCCTACTCCGAGTACGCGCGCTTCTTTTGATTTTTTTTTAAAAAATTTTAAGCGCCCCCCGCGTCTTGCTTTGGGATTTTGTTTTTTTTTTTCTTTTTTATCACAAAATCTTGAAATTATTGTAACTTTTAATATATAAGTTCAAAATGAAAAAAACTTATATCATTGTTTACATAAATTCAAGCTCTTCAAAACAAGATCAGTCATGGATATATTTTGACAACTTTTTAAAAAAATATTTTTACATGTATGGAACACAGAAAGTAAAAAAAAACTTGTACATATGGTCATACAAACCTGTACAAATGTTCATTAAAACAGGTACATCCTCACGTAAAAACATGTACATCCTCGCATTAAAAACATATAGATAGTCATATAAACCTGTACGAATCATTAAATATGTACATCCTTAGATTAAAACATGTACATATAAGGAAGAACACTTGTACAGACGGTCATACAAACATGTACAGATGTTCATTAAAACATATACATTCTCATAATTGAAAATGTACATTCTCACATTTGAACATGTACATCGTCACATTAAAACATGTACATTCTCACATTAAAATATGTACATACATCCTCACATTAAAGTATAGAACAACTTCCAAATAGATTACTCTAACCCCACGCACCCTAAAACCCACCCTAGGAAAGCTAGAAAACGTCGAAGGCATTTTTAACCCTAAACCCGCCACCACAAACCCTAAAAACCTGTCGAGTTAGTTACTACAATATAAAGTATAGAACAGTTTCCAAATAGATTACCCTACCCCCCCCCCCCCAAAACACCCCAAAACCACCCTAGGATAGCTAAAAACGTCGAAGGTATTTTTAGGGTTTGCAGTGGCGGGTTTAGACCCGCTACCACAAACCCTAAAAACCTGTCGAGTTAGTTGCTATAATATAAAGTACGAAAAAATTCCAAATAGATTACCCTACCCCAAAAAACACCCCAAAAACCACCCTAGGATAGCTAAAAAACGTCGAAGACATTTTTAGGGTTTGCAGTGGCGGGTTTAGGGTGGTCATACAAACATGTACAAATGTTCATTAAAGAACATGTACATTCTCACATTTGAACATGTACATCGTCACATTAAAACATGTAAATTCTCACATTAAAATATGTACATACATCCTCACATTAAAGCATAGAACGGCTTATACATGTAAAAATAATTTTTTTTTCAAAGTTGTCAAAACATATCCATGACTGGTCTTGTTTTGAAGAGCTTAAATTTATATGAACAATGATATAATTTTTTTCATTTTGGACCTATATATCAAAAGTCACAATAATTTAAAGATTTTGTGGTAAAAAAATAATAAAAATCTAAAAAAAGAAAAAACAGCGCAGGAGGCGCGTTTAAAAAAAAACTCAGCGCTGCGCAGCGTAAAGAGGAAAAAAAGAAAAAAGAAAAGAAAAAAGGAACCCAAATCCGACGCGCGCACTAAAGAAAGAAAGAAAAACACTGTAGCCTCCTAGATGTAGCCAGCTAGCTACATCCACTTGTAGCTAAGAAAATGCCATTGTTATAAGATAACTAGAGTACCAACATCAGAGCTAGTATTGTTATAAAATAACCATGACGATCGAAGAGGATATTTATTGACAAAATTTTCATGTTCACAACGTAATATAATACTTCCTCTTATTCTAAATATTTGATTTCTAGCTCTAGGCACGAATTAAGGAGAAAAAATTAGACTATTTTGCCCTTACTTTTGCATTAAGAATTGAAATAATTTGAAAAGTAGAGTTATGAAATAAAAGATGAGCGGTAGAATTAGAAAGTAGATGATAAAAAAAAGCTAGAACATCTTATATTTTGAAAATAGTGAAAGACCTAATAAATCATATATTAAGAACAGGATGAAATAATATACATCACCATATTGTTCTAGCACATAGCACATTATCGTCTAAGCCCATACCACAAAACTATTACAAAATATTTTATATTGTTATATACTGTATTGTTATTATTGAGTTTCAAAAATATTGAACGTAAACATTAGTGATTCATCATAAATAGTGTTCTAATATCTTTATAAAATTCATTTGACTCTTAATTAGGATATCCTTTTTTCAATAAAATAAAATTGCAACACACATTTATGTGAACTATGCCTCATTCTATAAACTAAAATAGTTTTTTTCTTCGAAACAACCTTCTTATCATTAGCCATCCAGTACATAGGTAAGGTTATCATAAACCTCAAGGATAATCAGTTGGCATAAGTTGTAAAGTAATCCCTAGCCGCAAACATCTGAATGATACCTATAGTCCTTGGTACAATTCTGACTGACTATAAGGGTCAAGAGCTTGGACCAACTCTTTGACGATACCCAACATCTAAGACCTGAAGAAACTAGGGAAACAACAACGAACGTAGCCCTATCCAGGCGAGTCAAATCAAGACCAAGAAACTAAAAAAACAACTAAAGTGACCAACCATTAAGATAACTAAGTCATAAACCTTAAGCCAAAAAGTACATGCAACAAAACCAAACACCAACCCTTGTCTAAAGGGTGCATAGTTTTTAGACTAGTCAACGATAGATTGACAATGCGTCTAAATAATTTAGGGAAATTTCTTGAAATGCCACTATATTTTTGACAAATTCATAAAATGTCCCCCACAAAAAGAAAGTAATAAAATGTCACTACATTTTAAAAAAAAGGAATGAAATGCCATTATGTCATTGACCATAAGGAAAAAAGACAAAAATATTCCTACAAGTTAAAAAAGTACTTTTCAAGTTCACAATATGCCCTAAGTGATAAAAAATTCACTAAAAATCAAAATTTGAATAAATTAAAAATAAATAATATTTTTCAAAATTATAAATTATTTATTCAAAAGATATATTATATTTTTCACTAATATTCATTAAACTAGTTTTAAAAATTGATATTATTTTTGTAGATACCTTTATGATAATATTTTGTAAAATAAAAATATTATGTCACAAAGTTATCTGTACAATAGAACATAACTTTTTTCTAAAAAAAAAGAAAATTTCCAAATATTATTTAAAAATATAAAAAACTGATTTTGAATAAATAGTTTTAATTGGTAGAAAAAAAATCTAAAAATGTAAAGTAAAAATTATGGTATTTAACTAGTATAAATTATAGTACTTAATGAGTAGAAATTAGTAGAAAAATTGGTAAAAATTATGTGTTTAAAACACTAACTTATTTTTTAAGGTATTGAATAATTTTACAAAAAATCTAAGAAATATTTATGTTTTTCAAAATTTTATGATATACTAAATATTTATTAGTTTATTTTTAATATTTTTTATAATACTTTATAATATCTTAAATATGTTTATAGTTATCTATACTTTTATAACTAATATTTTTGAAAATTAATTTTTTATAGTTGTATTCTGTTTTACTGACTTTATGACATAATTTTTTGTTATCTACAAAATGCTATGTCATAAAGTTATCTATAAAATAGAATATAGATTTTTCAAATATAAACTTTTAAAATATTAGTTAAAAAATATAAGATAATTTTAATTGTTAGAAAAATTAATGGATAAATTCACGGGATACCATTACAAAGTTTGTTAATTCACAAGATACCACTAATTACTATCCTTAAATCTTTTAAGACCAAACTGTCCCTACTTGTCAACAAACATAGTTCACATTATACCACATAAATTTTTTAGTTCATGAGATACCACAAAATCAATAAAATATATTAAAATAGTTAAAAAAAATAAAAATATTAATTTATTAAAATATTGGATAAAAATTGATAAAATATAAATACCATATATTTAATTATAAAATTTGTACATAAATATTATATATATATAGAAGCTACAAAATTTTACTATAAATAAAAAATAGATAAAAGAATGATAATTTAATATTTTATAACATTACTTTATGTATTTAAATAAAATAATATTTAAATTTAAGTTTATATAAAGTAATATTAAATTATCATTCCCATTACTACTTTTGAGTAGTTTTAATCAAATTCGTGTCTTCTTCAATATTTTACACTTTTTATAATTCTCCATATTTTTAGAGACTTTAATATTGTTATGTATATGGTACTTTTAAATTTTGTACAATTTTAACCAATTTATTAAGAACTTAAATTTTTTACTAGTTACTTTTTTTGTATATTTATTAATTTTTGGCTTTTCAATTAGAATATATAAAGTATTAGAAAAAAATAAATTATTATTCTCTTAAATATTTTTTATTTTTAGTCAAAATTTTCATCTTCAATATCATTTATAACAATTTTTATAATGTTTATATTTAAAAAAATTATAGTTAAGTATATGGTATTTTTCATTTTATACAGTTTAAACTAGTATATTAATAAACTTCCATTTTTATTTTTTTACTGCTTTTAATATATTTTTTAAACTTTTGTTGTATCTTGTGAATTAAATTTTTTTATGTGGTATAAAGTGAACTATGTTTATCAACAAGTAGGGGTATTTTGGTCTTAAAACATTTAGGGTTTGTAATTAGTGGTGTCTGGTGAATTAAAATTATTGTTTGTGGTATCACAAATTTTTTTAAAAAAAATTATGGTATTTTGTGGATTACCAAACTTTTTAGTGGTATCCTACGAATTTTCTCAAAAATAATTAAAAATGTATGATAAAAATTATGGTACTTAATTGGTGTAAATTAGTATAAATTAGGTCTTTAAGATACTATAATAATTTTAAAAATTCTAAGTAATATTTATTTTTTCAATACATTTTATGATTTTAATATACTGTTATTGTTTTCCAAAATTTTATAATTCTTTATAATGTTTTATATTTTTTAGTATTTTACATTTGTTTAGTATTTTAAATTTTGTTCATGAATTTTAGTAAATTTTTTAACCCTTAGAGGTATACAGTGGACACTAAAAGTATTTTGTTAACTAGTCGCGGTACTTTTGTATTTTTTTTCCTTTTGGTCAATGACATAGTAGCAGGACTTTTGCAAAAATGTAGTGCATTTTGTTACTTTTTTTTGGATGTTTCATGAATCAGCCAAAAATAGTAGTACATATTTTTCCATATTTATTAATTTTCAATTTTTTATTATTTTTAATATTTTATAGTTATCTATTTTTATAGCATTATGAATTTTTTAACACTTGGGGGCATATTGTGAATTTTAAAAATACTTTGTTAACTAATAGAGATATTTTTATCTTTTTTTCCTTTTGGTCAATGACATAGTGGTATTGGCATTTTGTGACCTTCTTTTAATTTTGGGATATTTCATGAATTAGTCAAAGATATAGATGAAATTCCCAATAATTTAAAACTAGATAATACTTTAAACTTAAACCCTTTAAAAGCTTACGAGTGGATTATCGACTTTCATAAGTTGTCAAAAAGAGGTTATTCAATCTCCATACACCCAATTTTATTTGTATTCCTATTCGGGCCAGATTACCAAACACTTTGGAAATGAGAGTCAGGTCTAAGAGGAACTTCTTGTTTTTCTAGTGATTGTTTTCTCAGGTGGTCATATCTCGTGCCCACTGCGTTGATTTTGGAGTCGATTCTTTCCCTTTCTTAACTGACAATAAGTCTGGGCATGGATGAGAGAGTTGATTTGCAGCAGACGGTTAAGAAACTTCGAAGTTCGGGGTCCTTCAATGCGGAGGAGGAGCATAGCAGGGATGTTGAGGTCAACGATTTGAGAGAACAGAGATTTGCGAATTCGGAAGTACATAAGGGGTCTTTTAGAAATGTCATGATGGGTATTGAAAACGACGATGATACGATGGCCACAAGTGAAGATCTTGAGGAAATTTCTGACGATGAGGAAGAATTTATGGACGAGGAAGATCTAAAATGCTCCTCGATTACAATTTCTAAGGAACGGAAAAGGAGATTCAGAAGACCTTGGCAAAAGGCAATCATTGTTAAACTCCAAGGAAAATATCTCCCGATGAATGTCCTGCACGATTGATTATGTCGAAGATGGAAATTGCATGGGGAGTTCTCCATGGATGACCTTTCCAATGGATTCTTCAAAATTACCTTCACAAATTAAGATGATTTATAGTTCATTCTCACAGAGGGTCCGTAGTCAATTATGGACCACTATACTTAACAATCCGGCGATGGCGACCAAACTTTAACCATAATTCGGAAGCTATGTCCTCTCTGGAAGTTCTGGTAAGGTTCCTGGACCTCCCAAACAAGTATTACAATGAGGAGTTTTTGTCTATCGTGCGAGCGAAGGTGGGAAGGGTTAAGAAGGTCTACTTAACACCTGCTAACTTTCGTAAGTCAAGACTAGCTAGGGTAGCCATCGAGGTCGACCTTACAAAGCCGCTGTTGGCAAAATACCAATTTCGCCATCGTGTGATAAAAATTGAGTATGAAGGCCTTCATTTAGCATGTTTCAACTGCGGGTCAAGTGATTGATTTTTTCTACGTCATCATTGTGTTTTTCCTCGTCTGTTATCTGGAATGGCACTTTTACAAGGGTTATAGCCAGTGGATTTTCATCTTCATCGGTGATCATGATCATGTTGCACATGACGGTGTTTCTCTTTCTTTGCTTCTCAAGGAGTTTTTGGCCGCACCAAGCCTCAACAACTTCTAGTGCCTTCATTTGTTTTGTGGAGGCCTTCAGCCTCAGAAGTTAATATCAGCAAAGTTTCCAAATTCCTTTCTATCGGTCGACCCATGCAATATTGGAAGAAGATTGGCACTTTCCTTTGATACCTTAATTTGTCGACAGTGTTTTGAGCCCGGTTTTTCTCATTCAAATATTCCCTCATCAAGGGGAGTATATCGAAATGAATCTCCGGACGGGGAACCTTGAAGGTATCTAATAATGGTGCGGGTGTGACAAATGGGGAGGGATTCCGTCGGGTCACTTCCGTTGTACTCCCAATGTCGTCAGCTTTCACAATTTTGCGAAGGTCTGGCAGACTTCCTTCTCCTTCTCTGAACCTTATCATATTTACATGCTGGGGGATGGAATTATTTTGGGTACTTGGATTGGCGTTGGGGAATTGCACCTCTCCTGCATCAATTAGATCTTGTACAGCATGACGCAACGCTCTACAATTTTCCGTACTGTGCCCCTTCATCAGATGGTATTCACAGAAGTTGTTCGTATCGGGCCCAAGTTGGGTGATTCCTGGTTTGGGATTTGGGTGCTTCAGCAGGAAACCACTCTCTTTCAACTTCTTGTATGCCTTACTCAATGGCATCCCCAATGTTGAGTATTGTCACTTGGGTCGGGTTTGAAAATCACGGGGAGGAGGCATCGCCCGATAGTTCTGGGTTGTCCTGGAGGATTGTGCCTGATACACTGGAGGTGTAGGGGTTGGTAGTCGGTGAGGGTTCTAGGTTGCACCTGATTTACTGGAGGTGTTGGGACGGACTTGTTATTATGGTTGTTGTTGTTGTTGTGGTGGTGGTTCAGACGGTTTTGGTAATATGAGCTCCTAGGGGCGGGGCTTTGAAGGTTTAATCCTTTTAATCTTCCCGCGAGGGCCAGCTCTTCGGCGGCTGTAGCAGCAGCGGCTTTTAAATGCTTGAAGTCGCAAATCCCAAGGGATTTTAGATGATCTGAGTATGGACCCTCTAGACATGAGATGATTATTCTTATCTGCTCATCTTCAGTGGGGCGATCAAGCATTTGGCCGGCCACCTCCCTCCAGCGATTGATGAATTCCATGACTGTCTCATTATTTCTCTGCCTCATGGTCTCGAGGTCTCTGCGGGTGACCCCTAGATGGGCATTGTTGTTGTACTGCTCGACGAAGGATTGATAAATTTCCTCTAATTTTTTTCCAGAGAGATCTAGCCTTGAAACCCATGCTTGTGCAGATCCTTCTAAATAGCTAGGGAAGCATATAATTTTCATCTCATCATTCAACCCCTGCATTGTCATTACTCGATCAAACGAGAAAGGTGATGTCTGAGGTCTCCTTTCCCAGCATATTTCGAGATTTCGGGGAGTCTTAAATTTTCTGGAAGCTTGGAGCTCGGCTTCATGCTGAAATAGCGGAAGCCAAGCATCTTGGCTCGTTCCCCTAGCCGCACTTCAGCCAGCAGCTCTTCTTTCACAGATTTCTTCCAGTCCTCTATGTTAGATGAGAGGTTTCCAGTAGGAGGGGGTTGAGTTTGAGGTTGTTGATACCCATGGATTAGGTGACTTGATGGGTGTGGCAGTAGCTGAGTGTGGGGAATAGCTTCTTCGAAATGGACAACGTGTCCTGGAGTGGTGTACTGATATTGTCTCATCTGGATCGGATCAGGGATAGGTGAATTCAGGTAGATAGCCTCAGGTGGTCTAGACCGGTTCATGTTAGCAATTTTAGGGGCAGCCCCAGTTGGTAGAAATGGTGGTAATTTTGGGAAAGTGGTTGGAACAGTTGTGGTCGTGGTCAGGATTGGTGGTGGCATGGGTGCCCCAGAAAGTAGGTCAGTTGTTTGGAACATTGCTGTTTTGGGGTGGACGGTGGTACGTTCTCTTCCCGTGAAAGGTTGTGATGCGGTGGTGTTGAAAATAGGGTTTTGATTGAAAGTGATCCTTGGGGACTCATCGATGTAATCATCTTCGGGATCGGTAAGGTATGGGTCCTTTCCCTGGTTCATCCTTTCCTTTCGCAATTGTTCTTCCAGGCGCTCTATCGTCTGTCTCATCAGGGATTCATTCCTTTGGGATTGTTCCCACAAACGATAGAGGGTGCCAGCATCAGGGTGTTGTATGCTGCCGCTAGCTCCGGGAGGGCTTGCATCTACGGCAGAAGTGACAACTTGGGTAACTTCTGGGGCGGTCGGGTTGACCAGGCTCGGATCCATGGTTTCTGATGAAGTTTCGGATGTGGTCTCGCTGGCCAGCCTACCCCTGGAGTCTCTCTTCCAAAGTCGAGTAATGTTGGAAGATTGGAGGAGAGCTTTTTACTTTCTGCTTCTGTGATACGCGCTCTTCACTTTCTGCTTCTGTGATACGCGGGGATATAGAATATATGAAAAAGCGTCAGTATGAAAGTAACTCAAAAAGGTGAGAGAGTGAAAGAGAAGGGAGAGGTCGTCCCCGGTTTTGTGTAAAGTCGTATGAAAACAATTGAATTCTTTTGTGAAATCGATAGAGGGAAAAAGGCGCACGAGCCGATTCCATCTCCAGAACAACGGTTACTATCATCACTCAACCGCGATTGCAATGTCGTGGGGAGTAGGGAGTTACATTCAGATCCACAGGGGAAATATGCATTAGTTTAAAGAGAAACATTACATAATCGATCCTTCGTGACAGGGAAGGGGAGTAACATCTAAATCAAAAGGGGAGATATGATGTCTACTAGACAAAACAAAGTATCATTACATAGCCGCATCTTCGGGGTTACATTACGATCAAAAAATAAAATAAAATACAAAGGGGGAAAAGTTAGGGGTCAATAGCTGCAGATAAATTAAACTACTGATCGCAATTACATGATTGAGAAAAGGGGTACATCATGATCAGAATAAACAGGGGAAGTGTAATAGGTCCCGATCACTTCGCGACCTGCTGACGCTTCAGCTTCTTCTTTTCCTTCTTCTGCAGCTTCTTCTTTTCTTTTTTCTTCTGTGCAGGATCATAATCCGGGGGTTGCAGGCTTTCGACAATCGGGAGATGAGGGTCTTGCTCAATCATCGTATGCTCCAAGGAGTAGGCGTGATGCACCAATCTGTCGATTCTACGCTCTAACCACGTGGAGTATCTAGGGCTCAAGCTCATGTAGTAAGGATCTATATCTATAATGGCCCATTTCATCCCAGAGGCATATGCATGAACGAGGTAGTTGGTCGTAGCATCATTGTATCGATGGTTTCTGAAACCTATCTCGTTCGCTCCTGGGATGGTCTGTTCACGACCGAACTGACGCATTCCTCTCTGTGGATAAATAGTGACAAACCTTTCAAGACCTATGAGGATTAAACCATTATTGCATGCTGACTGGACGCCCCCTCCACGAACATCCCAATCTTTGATGACCCATCTGATCTGTCTATAACTAACAATGTCTCGAAAGAAGGCTTTTCATCCCTCCTCTGGTTTCTTTTCCCGCTTCCTCGCCATCATGTATGAGTCCATGTTGACTCTTACATATGTAGAAGACAGAGGCAATACCCATAAGTGGTCGAGCAACCATATCTGCAAAAACAGAGGGCTTCCCATGAAGAAGGTCTCTGCGACTCTACTTTCCTTCCATCGGTCTAAGGATCGCGCTATTTCAGCTACCACCACTGTTCCAATGCTGCAACCTCTCTCGAAAGCCTCCAATAAATAAATGACCCGGGATTCATCCTCAGACCTCTCTGCCTGAAAAGATAGAGACCCATGAGGCAAAGATCTAGCACACGTCTTCGAGTCTCCCTAGGAACATAGGGTCTGTAGAACTTGCTCAAGAGATCCCGTAGGCTCAAACCCATGTTACCAAAATTCTCGACATCATCCGGGCTTACCTCCAGGAATCTGGCTGCAAATTTGGGGGTTAAGCTTCGATCAATGGGGATGGCCGGCATCTTCTGATGGGGCTTTATTTTAAGAAATGCATCCATCTCGGCGGGCAGTATGACCAACTCCTTCAGGTTGAAGCGGTATAGATGGTCGGTCGAATCCCAGTAGCTGACTGACTCAAACAGTGCCTCATGGATCATGTCAACTTTGCATAAGTGAGCTAACCCGGTCAAGAGAGGTTTGCACGTGTCCTTCATCTCTATGCACAAATTGAGCAGTTCTATGGCAAAATCTTTCTCCTCATTCATCTCTTGTTGGTAAGGGGACGGTTGTGCTTGTATTCTAGATGTGGATCCTTCTCCTGGTTCCCTTTGGACCCTTCGGCGTTTCTTTTCCTCTCCGAGTACAGGTACCAATCTGCTGAACATGATTATCCCTGCAAAAAAGGGTAGCGAAGGAGAAAATAAAGGGAGGTGAAGTGAAAGGTTAGAATAGGGGAAGCAATTTAGCGATTAATAGCATGATCGTTGCTCTTAGAGATGAAAGAAATTTTAAAAACCGGTTTTGAAAGAAATGTTACTATCTTTGAAAAGAGTTTTGAAAACTGACTTTGAAGAAAAATCGAAGAGAAAACACCTTGGCATGGAAAGAAATATTAAAGGATGAGCCCTTTGAGAAAGTCTTTTGTTTGTAAAGGAAAATTCCGAACAACTTTCGACAATATAATTTTGTGGAAACGTTTTGCGTGCAGAAATTAAATCGTGGCTGCTTTTGATGTGGAGCTGTAAGTGTTAATGTTGGGATAATCACTTTCCAGGTAAATTATAACTCCGTCTCACTGGGGAACCGTCATCCCTTCACTGTCATCTCTCGGGGTTTTTCTCTGCTATGCCTCTTGCGAGGCACGTTATAAAGAAAGCCTCTCATTGAGTGAGTAAGTTCGAAAGGTCAGGACACCCGAAGTGATTAGGAAACATATGCCATGACCAGTGATGATCCGAC